>JAPYYX010000850.1:0-37198 GCA_030522605.1 Cremastinae sp. B BG-2022a
CAATTGTGATTAAAAAACAAAAAATTCAGCATATTTAAACCCTTGGAATCGGAAATTTTTCTTAAGTACCCCATTTTGCCCCCCCCCCTCCCCTACGTATAACACGAAAATTTCGCTCAAATGATCATTTTCATGGCTCATTCGACTCGAAAATGGATCATAACACGATTTCAAATTACGCGGACAAATATTTTAGTTTATAAAGCCGAAATGTTATTAATTAACTTTTTTATTTACATTTCCATCTCGATCGTAACGTTTATTTGTTTTCGGTGCGGAATATTCCAGTGGCCGTGATGATAAACGAACGGCTGACGCTGACAGCGGGAGTCCAAATTTTCCGGCGCATCGGGTGAGAACCGGGTCGAGCGAAATTTGACAAAAGTTTTAACCCGACGACGACGGTGAAAACGTCAGGGGTAAAATTCGGGTGAAACGGATTAAATATTATTTGACGCGCATTTAATAGGTTGAGCGTCAAACTTGAACATTTACGGAAGAGACAAAATGCTATTTGTCGGGATGGGAATTACGTGAGGAGAACGTTTGATGACCGTCGACCGAATGCGCTCTGGGCTACGAATACTCGTTTTATCCGTCAACTGTCATTGAAATTCTCGTTTCAATAAAAATATATATGTATGTACGGGAACACGTAGGTATAAAGAGACGTGAGTATAAGGATGTAACGCGTTTGGTATACACTTTGCACAACAGGCAACTTTAGTACCTATATTCACGTGGATATTGGCGGGACTCGAACGAGCCGGGGGGGACCCGAGAATGAAATGGAAAATGCGTTTTCAGCGCTCTTGTCGCTCGTCAGGATCTCGCGCACCGCAATCCCCGCCTCGTCGGCGAGCTTTTATGATCAGGGTCGCAGCTCGTAAGCATATCCGTATATAAACTTCACCTGCTGCTCACGGTATACCTATACGTATTTACAGAAATGATCTACAGACGTATAAATGCTCAAGGATCAACGAGACTGGAATACCGAGTGATGAAATTTTTTTGTCGCGCGAGAAATTGCGACCGCGAGAGTTTAAAATGAAAAAAAAAATGACGATTATGACATTGAGTGTTTTATACTTTCATATTTTTTTGTTTTTTCAGAATTTGCACTTTTTTAATTGCAATTTTTATAAATTTTTTTTTAATTATTTGAGAATTTTCAGATTTTTTTTAAGTGTACTAATTGTAAGCACTTTTTATTAAAGGATTACGTTCAATATGAATTTTTCGTATGATGGAAAGATCTACATCTCGTTCCTGCCAAATTAATCTGGAGAGTCCGAGGCTTTGAACCTAAATCCGTCGAGCCTAGATTTTTTTTTGCGCCGTCGACGTTTAAACGTTGCTTTGAAGCGAGAGAGGGCTCGTTACAATGACGCGAAGAGAATTTAAAATTGAGCTGAAAAAAATTCTGAAGATTGATGGATGCGATGTTTGACTTTTTTAGCAGAAATTCGGAAGAATTACTCTAACGAAGTTCCTCGTTACTATTCGGGATTCCCATTAAAAATGATCCTCTTACGAAGAGGATTCCGTGAACAAAGAGAGAAAGAAAAATCTAAAAAATTAAAGAAAAGAATGAAAAATAACGATGACTGAGATCCGCTTCGCATTGCAACGATTTTAATAATATCGCCGATGATCGTCCAATTCGTTATGATATCATCTTTTTACTAAGCTTCAATAGAATATTACAAAAAATAAAAAATAAAAAGCAAACTCGAGAGAGCAGCAATTTTAACTTTCCAGCTATTCCCGTTTATTGTTCTTGTTGCTTGTTCTCAGCCTAGATTTTTTAAACATCCCACATACATTTCCTCTCGAATCTCAACCTCGATTTTATCTCTATATATCTTATGTACAAAAAGTTTTCTCTTGGATTTTCACGAGAGAGCTTAGCCTTCCTCCTTTCTCTGCGTTACAACTCGTGCAAAAGTTGCTCGTAATACACACGACTCTTTCGGCACACGGAATATAGAGCAAAAATGTAAACAGATGTGCAACACACGCGTAAAAAGCACATAGCTGCTCCCTCCGATATATCGAATACATATACACTCGACTGAAGTATCTTCAAGGGTCACAAAAAGAGAGAAAAAAAGTCTATTACAAGCATGCTGTATTTTTAAGCAATTTTTCAACAACACTTTCCCCCTTTATTCTCCGCTGAAAAAAAAATTCCATGGAGAAACCGGCACCGGATTTAAAATTTTTCGAGGCAAACGCCCGGAGCATTTGCTATTTTTATTTCCTTTCAATTCTTTCCATGGTGTTCCAAATCCTGGCTTAATTTTTAAAGGCCCTCGCTCTTTTTCTCTCTCTCTCTCTCTCTCTCTCTCTCTTTCTTTCTCTTTCTCTTTCTCTCTCTGCAAAGAAAAGATTTTTCTCGGTACAAGAAATTCTTACGATTTTATGTTAAAGAGAGATAGAAATGGAGACGCGGCGCGTTGTTACATTTCAAGGGGAATAGGCATCGAAAGAAATAACAGATGTGATATTTCTCAAGCGTGCAAATCGGGGTCGCGAGCGGCGACCCCAGTATATTTTTTTCATTCGGGCCTAAGCTATGGCATCAACAGCTATTTTCTTCTCTATTTTTATTTTCTCCCTTCTGTATTCTGGTTTTTATATGTTTTTTTCTTCAAGTACCTCGCACTTGGAGTTCGCGATAATTTATAAGACAAACAAATACGAAATTTTTCCTACCTTCGTTCATTTAATAAATTTTATCAATTTTACTGATTTTTTATAATTTTGAGTATTTTGAGTTGGCCAAAAATCCTTTTATAAAAAGTATTTTTGGCCAACACTTTTAGAAGCTGAGAAAAAAATTGAATCTCAGAAATACGAGGGCTGAGCGATCATCCATCGCGTCCTTAGACAGCGATGCTCAACTTTGGACGTCGGCCAAAGCCACGTACCGATCGTACTTACATTACCGTCGGTGAATTCGAATCACTACAGACCATAAATAATTATGAAATATCGGATATTTTATAAATATTGAATAAAAATAAGAAATCGAATCACGATGTGGAATTATCTATTTTTTTAAATTTAATGATCAAATTGTCAAAATATTTTCGTTCCATTTTGATCATTACTACGTGGAATAATATTGATATTTTAAAAAGAATAATCCTTTTACAAAAGATATAATGGTTGGTATTACCACAACATTACATGAATTAAGTGGAATTAAACAGAAATTTCCAACATATAATGAAGAGAAATAAATAATGTTTGGTATTTGAAGGAATAATGAAAATTCTTTCTCGCTTTTTCATCGAAAGAAAAATTCTTTCGATTTTAATTTGATGTTCAACGAAATTAATATCTGATAACAAAAACGTTGGAAATGTACGAATCACAATGGTGCAGCTTATTTGTTGCTCACAATTTTATGTTAAATCAAATGTACGAATTAGTACAATACTATTTTCCTATATTTAAATGTTCAATAATACCTCAGGTTTTTTCGTTGAATGAGAATAAATATGACTTTTTTTGGAATTTAACAATACAACGTCCAATCCAAAATCCATATTTAGCAGTAATAACGATGAAAATGTACAAACAAAAAGGACATCGTTCCATTTTACTCCGATTTTTATATTTTTTTGAATATATTTTAATGATACGAGATTCAACAAAATCATTATTGGGGGTATGAGAAGAATGAAATTGAATGAGTAAAATGAATAAAATCGTTTTTTTTACTCTGAATAATTTCGACTTGACCTTTTTGCATTGAATTTCAGCGGCTTAATAAATCTCTTTTTCATCAAACAAAAATAAAACCTGAATTTTTCTCGTTTTGTATTTTAATGACGCATTCGAATAAATATTTTTTATCAGGATCAATGAAAATTAACGAATAAAATATTTTTACTCACGAGTGGCAGCTCCATGCTCGACGAGAAGCGCGAAGAGGATCAGAGTGCCCACGAGGCTGGTCGTGGTCAGGAGAAAGAGACTCGAGTCGCGCCCCATCACGGCATCACTTCGAGCCAACTTGAAGCACTCGTCGTCGATTTTTGCTTCCGTTTCCTCTTTCGCGTATATCCGGCGCCGAGGAAAAACTCGCGCACTGGAATTTTCTCCACTGAACAGCACACTCGCGATTAAACGAAATTCAATGTATAATAAATTTTAATTATCCTCATTCGACGCGGTTGTCGATCAAAGCCCCGTTTTATCTCCCCCGCGCTCGGCGCGATGAAACTTTTTGTTCTTTCTCAGTGCACACGCGACTTTTCGCGCGAATTTTCCTCCCTTTTTTGATCTCACTTTCCCGCGAGACCCGAGGCTCGTCTCTTCCACGGACACTCGACGACTTGAGACCGCCGCTAGCGAGCGAATACGAAAAAAAAAAAAAGAAAAAAAAAAGTTTTCGCGGTCAACGCTTCGCGCTCTTCAAAAAACTTTTCTCCTACCCGCGATTACGAACCGTTTACTAATTCTTCTCCTCGGATCTCTGAATAATTCAGTCACTTTACAATTTTCCAAATCTCTTTTTGAATTTCCTTGAAAAATCCTTTTTCCCTCTCCTCGCGCGCGACACACACACACACGCGCGCGCGGGCGTATCGAGCGGTCAGGGGTCTGCGTGCGCGCGTGTGTGTGCACTCTGCAATATAAAGAAAAGAGTGATTTAATGCGAAGCTGCGCCACCTTCTCCGAACACCATGCACCCAACCCTCAACCCCCCCCCCCCCCGGGGGTGAAAGCTTCAACCCTTCCCCGACAGAGTCCACACACTTTTCAACTTGATACTTCCGTTACTTCCATTTTCTACCCTCACCCCCGACTTCGGAGTAAACTCGAATCTGTCTCCTTTTTCCCCTCTTTCTCGCTCTTTTTCGCGTTTTCCGACTATCGCGGATTTTCCCGATTTTCCTCGCTCTATATCTCATGCTCTCATCCATTTCATCCCATTTCTATGTCTTCTCCTACGTATATTCGTATATATGTAGATAAAATATATATTTTATCTCGTCCTTTTAACCTTTTTCCTTCCCTATCGACGTCCCGACATTCATTCTTTTCTCGTTTATTCATTAAGTTTTTCCTTGTATATATTAGTTTTTCCGAGCATGTGCGTGTACATTATGTGAGTGTGTATATAAATTTCCTTTATTCGTATAGTTTCTTGCGGGCAGGACCAATTACCAAGATCGCAGTGAAAGAAAAGCGAAGAAAAATTCAAGGAAGAGTTTTCCTCTTTCCCGGATCCGTTCTGGAAGATAAAATTTTTTCTTTCTCTCTCTCTTTCGCTTTCTTTGTTTCGTATGGAGCTTTATTTTTTTCCGTTCGAAAGCCGGGGCATCCCTCTTCCTTACACATTTATTTTTTTCCCGTATTTTTTCCGAAACTTGCAACATTCTTTTACGAAACATTTTCTCAGCTTTTTTTTCTTCCTCGCTCATCCCAACTACCGGGAAACTTTTCTTTTCCTCCTTTTTCCGCAATCTCCTCTCGACTTCTTTACGTTCGCGGGCATGCAATCGGGAAATGAAAAAAACGAAAAACTGGAAGACGCGTATCTTTGATTTTCAAGAAAATTTTCAATAGCAAAGAGAGAAAATTCGGTTTTCTTTTTCTCCTTTCGAATTACCTCTTTGTCCCGATTTCCGGACAAGAAGGAAACGGAGAACGCGATAGCGGAGAGATAAATCGATAAAGTGGCTGAAATATGTACGGATGATAATAAGGAATGAGAAGAAAAAAACGGAAAGGGAGTGAAAAGTTCAGTCGATTGTGGAAAATTGGAGGAAAAGTTTCAATGACGAATTTAAGGGACAGGGATGAAAATGAGGAAAATGAAGAGAACGGGAGAGAGAGAAGGAAAAAGGAAAAACGGACCAGTCAATTATTGAGAATCACACGGCTTATCGAGAGTGAGTTTTGAATCCCGTGAGAGGACAGAGAGAGAGAGAGAGACGAGAGAAAAGAGAAAAAGATTCCTTCCCTTGAGGGGGACTATCAGCGTGGAATTTTATCGTCCATAAAACTTGGAACAGTCTCTGGGCAGATTTATGTGAACGAACCCGCTGGATACCTTTTGCTACATCGACCAAAATATGTCTGTGTGTGTCTGTGTGTTCAAACGCAGTCCGATTTGCAGATCTATCGAGCGATCAAGATTTTTCCTGATCTTCATATCTATACTGATCACTTTTTCTCAAAAAGCCCATTTCCGGATTTTCTCGTCAACTTTCTTTTTTTCTCTGAATAAAAAAAAACCTCGCGACCTCTCAATTGAAATTTTTTTCTTATCGAAAAATTGAATCGGAGTGGCACTAAACATTTTCGTTACGATTTTCCGGAGGAAATATTTTTTGATTAAAATTGAAAAAAAAGAAAATTTACGTCCGGTAATTCAATCAGAGGCAAGATAACCGGAAAATCAAAGACAATAATAATGCTGAATGAGAATGAATAATCGCGTACGAATGTGCGGAAGATCGTGAGAGAGAAATAAATAAAAAAAGAGAGAGAGAAGGAAAAACGAAAAATGGAAACATTTAAAACGGTGGAAATTGATGACTCTGACCCGCATTTCCCCAAGGCGGCGTTTCAATCACGGCGCGTCGTTGACGTTGAATTAATGGGACCAATGCGCGGAGACCGGCCGAGCGATCAGCAGACGAGAAACTCGGAAATATTACAAATGCTCGGAGCCCTCCGATCTCACCGAGCGCACTTTCATCCCTCGCCTACATTCCCGTCTGCTCGCCCGTTATATTACTCCCAATTTGTCTGACTTCAGTAGCGAAACGCACGAATGATATATTTACACTCACGCTTTATCAAAAATATTCACCAGAAACTCGAGCACGAATGAACCTCGAAAGAATTTTCGAAAAATTAATTTCAATCGCTTTCGCTACAAAAAAAAAAATTATAAAAAATAAAACGGACCACAGAAACGTCAAAATACCGAAAACATTTCCAATAAAAGCGAAAAATCAAATTCAAGTTCTGGCAACGAATAAAAAATTCTTCGTTAATTTTTCATCGAATCCACGAAACGTCGAATTTTTTTGATGTAAAAAAAAATGTACACATATTTCGTCAGCTATGCACGTGTGTTTCAAACGTTAAAAACGGTTTTTCGAAAATATACTTTATAGACAGAGGAACGAAAAAAAATGTATGCAAAAAAATAGAAATTCTATCGCTGGAACGGCGATTTTTCTGTAACGTGATTAACGAGCGCGCGTGGAATGGGTCGCTGTACGTAAAACCAGTCTATATACGTTGCACGATGCGTCGCCGCATACGCGGTGTATACGCGTATCGTAAACGGACGCAATATTTTTTTTTTACCGTGAAACGACCCATGGTGCGCGTCAAAAATACGAGCAGCGAGAAAGAATTGACAAAGAAGAGTTCAAAGAATAATTTTTTTGGCGTATTTGTAATTAAAAACGGTTGAGAGTGATATTAAAAAAAAAGAATTTCCTCCCACGAAAGAAATTGAGTATTTTTATACTCCAACCTAAAATACCGTGTGAAAAAAAATAACAAATATGATTGACCACGAAAAATTGAAAAAATTGCGAAACTTTTACTCCAAAACGTTTGAACATTTAATTAAAAAATAACCGGGCGTGAGAATTTAAAACGTAATTTTTTCGATGTATTTGTGATTAAATATCAAAAAATGTGGATTAAAAAAAATATACGTACAGCGTGCAATGAACGTGGTAATCTCGTCGAAGATTTTCCGTACAGCACGTACAAGAGTGACGAGACAGAATCGAGCTCCGTTTCCTTCTCTCTCTCTCACCCCTGATGCGAAGTGTTTATTTTTATACTCTTACTAGCGATGTCCTTTGTGCACAATGCACGACACAGTACGGGAGAGAGAAAAGAAAGGTAGAGAAGAGATTGGAGTCGAAACACTGAAAGAATCACGAAGCTTTCCAACAGGTGTACGTGCACGCTGGTACGTTTGCGATCATGATTAGAACGAGAAAATAAACACGCGCGCACAGACACACGCGGATGATCACTTCGGAGTACAGAAGAAAAAAAAAAGACACAATCACCGAGGCCGAAGTTTCCTCAAAGCACAGAATCACACGAGTATACTGGAAATGAGAAGAGTTTTTCTATTTCTCGTTTTGTTTTTATGTTATTTCAGTAGCAGGAGGGATCGCGGGATGCTGCATATATCCTCGAGGGAAATAACTCGTCGCGAAACAAAAGCGAGTTTTCTCGTCCCGATGCGAGACACACAGCGAGGCGCGCGACAACGAATGTTTTCGGCGGTTGAAAAGGGAAAAAACGTTACGCAGCGTTGCGCGCGGCGCGTGAGACTGACCGCGCAGAGATCTCGGGTACGACTGTCGTGTTTGTCTCTATGGTATTCTCTCTCGCGCAACCCTCGCGCCGCGCATCGGTAAAATAAGGAACAATGACGATTCGAAAGGACAGGGATGAGACCGAGTGTCGTCCTCGCGATGAGAAGGACCGAGATACATATAGGCAAACGAGAAACAGCGAAAGGCGGATAGATGCGAGAGAGAAAGAGAAATAAATAAAAATAAAAAGAGAAAACGCACAATCGCGTATGACAGAGTGTCTCGCGGTTTCCGAAAAAAGCGCGCTCCCTCGTCTCTCGGGGTCGGCTCTCGTGATACTGACTCCAGACTCGGCGAATCGTCGGACTTTCGCTGCTTCTGCTACGGGGCGGAAGAAATGGTGGGGCGGTCACGGTGGGAGATCGCGCCAAAGCGGGCGGCGAGGGGGGGGGGGGGCGTACGCCGGCGGGAGTTTGCGAAGGAGCGAGAGAAAGCGTTACGAACACATTTTCATCGTGTACGAATGCCGCGAGTACTCCGACAACCCTCGTTGTTGCGACAAAAGCTCGGGCTCGATGTGTGCGGCTCGTATACGAACACAGACATGAAATTTTCCTGTATTTTCTCTTTCTCGGATCCTGCTGCCACGACGATGCGCTGTGCGCCACTACTCCACTAGCCCGCAGCGACACCCCTTCGTTATAACGGTGCTCTGCGCACCCACGAAGTCTCTCTCTCTCTCTCCCTCTGTCGATTCCAATCATCTGCGAATCCCGGCACTTGTGGCGCGCTCTTACGGATCGTTCGTTCTTTACCACCGGTCCCCGGTACTCGAGAACGCTTTGATTTTATCGATACACCTTTTGATAGTTCTCTACACATTTGTGTATCGTAACTTTACCATAATTAAGTACGTATCGTTGTTTCGTATTTACGTCGCTGGCGCTTGACAAAGGGCCGGAGGAGGGAGACTCGAGAGAATCAGTCCTGTGGCGCTCTTTGTCGCGTCAAGATGTATCAAGTACCGTTCTCATTGTTCGAATCGGAGTATTATTTAGTTCCTTTGTGTTCAATCAATCATCGAAATTAGTATTTTCTCTTTGTCCGTACTCGCGATATTTACGGGGATCAGCTGTATGAAAAACGAAAAAAAATGTAAACATGTTTTTACGTCTCTGCAATTGTGTCGCGTTTTGCACCAAAGGGGATCTCGCTCGTAGAACTCGTAACGGATTAATCTGCGAATCGTTAATATCTTTTAGTGAGAACATAGCAGGGCGTAATCCAAATTCGCTGCAACTCGAGCGCGAGCGTTCATTTATTCTCATGAGTCTGCTAAAGAGGTTAAAGTTGTTCCTATGTATTCGGCGTGTAAACGGCGAAATCCGTTTTGAGTTGGGTGCAAAACGCAAGGTCCCGGAGTTAGAAGACTAGTCCGCGTTATTAGCACGAACGCGTATTCCGGATTGGGGATGTTGAAATAATTATTCATTCGAAAACACGTCAAACGTCAGAATACTCGGAACGTTTCTCGCCTTCGAATTTCCTTATTCATTTTTTATGAAATTTTATCCGCTTTTTGAAAGACTCGAAAAAAACCAAAAGAATAAAGCTCGAGAGCCCAGAGCTTTTATCGCTTTTGACTACGTTCAATTTTCTTTATCTATAACGTTAATAATTAATTCTTTTAATTTATTAAAGCATTTATAAATTCAAAAGTTTTAGTGTTGATTAAAAATTTATTTAATCGCTCTAAATCCCACTTTTTTATAAAAGTTTTCTCTGCAAAATTATCGTGAAGAAGCTTTTTTCCATTAAAATATGTGCAATATTTATTTGCACACCTATTAAGGGTTTTTACAAAAAATCACAAGAATTGTACATTAAGTCTTAAATTCTAATAATACTTCTTCCGCTTATTTCTCTTCTTCTATCGGATTCTT
Organism: Cremastinae sp. B BG-2022a; assembly: GCA_030522605.1. NCBI lineage: Eukaryota > Metazoa > Arthropoda > Insecta > Hymenoptera > Ichneumonidae > Cremastinae sp. B BG-2022a. Next base: position 10,271 of record JAPYYX010000850.1, read on the forward strand.
ATGCTCTCTTATAAGTCTTTCGATCTCTCTGAAGTATTTACATATATCTTTGTTTATTTCGCCTTGTAATAATGTGATAATTTTTTCGCTTAAATTAATTCCTCTTACCTCCTTTATTGCTTTGTAAGCTTCTTTGGTCTTGCTATCTATAATTTCTTCTGCCTTTTCGCATATTAGTAAGTGTTCCAATGTTTCGTTTTCCTGCCAACATATATCCTGCATTCCCAATCCTTTTCTCCTTTTTTCTTTTTCTTCCAAAGCTCCCACATCTTATTTTTGCCCACATTTCCTTGTCATACCCTTTTATACTTTCTATCCCCCAGTATACCCATGGTTCTTGTTTTTCCTTTATAATCGCTTTGTATAATTCATTTTGTAAGTTGATTTTTGAATTCTCCTATTTTCTGCTTGTAAAATTTGCTCCTTTAAATTTTCTAGTCCTTCTTTAATTTTTTTTATTAATTACTTCTTCCTCTCTCTCCTCCCATAGTAAGTCAATTAAGTTTTCAATGAGTTTCTGGAGTATTAATAATTAAGTATAATTCCTCCAAATAATTAACTAAGATAAAAACGTGGTAAAAACGAGTCTGTTTGCCTTTGTTAAATTTTCACATCAGTCTCAAGAATGAATCCACCAATCGGATTATTGGCAATCTAAAATTTTTTGTCTGGTGGTAAATTAATATTTCTTCGTCGATTAATGTATGCGGATATAAAACTTTTATTCGAGCCTGATCTCCGAGAGAGCGTCTCGATTGAAGAATTCTTGGACGAGCGGGAGTCTGGGAGACGGGCCGACGGGAATATTTAACGTGTCGCACGTATTAGTCATTACGACGAGACTATATACGAGCGGTAACCCGCGCCACTCATGAAATTACCGAACAATGAAGAGCGTCGACCCTTTTAATGAATAAAGTAGTCACACAGCCGAGGAATATGACTGCTCCGCGCTGCTTCTGACATGTGAAAAGCTCCGAGAATACCTACATACCGAAAAATGAATATAACCGCATGTACAGGGTGTCCTTTATAAATGTGACCTGATCTTGAGGTATTATTGTCAAAACATGTTTCTTGTTGACATTTTATGAAAATACTCAAATATACTTACAATATCGACGTTTACCCTTGAACTTTACATCATTTGAAATTTACACGAGCAAAATTCTGTGTGCGATTCTTATATTTACTTTGTTCAATTGAATTTTTGTAACAAATTTACAATCCTAAGACAAGTGTCATTTCAATTGACAACATTACCACAAAATCATATGCTAATGTTTGCATTTCGGATTGAAAATGAGTTAAAATCAAAAAATCCCAATCCGCACCTGCGATTTAAAGGTCAATTTCCAATTCGAACTTGGATCGATATATTGATGGCATTTCGAAATAAAATACTAATTTCCTATGAGATGTTTTTCAGAAGCTGAAACTATTGTCTGCTCTTATTTGTACGTACCGAAAAAATATTTTTGGTAGCAAACACATAAAATAAAATCTCGAAGAGAAAACCAAAACAAGCTATAATTGAGGTTTTTATGGGCATTCTTTGCCACCCTGTATAAACAAGCACACGCACGCACCCTCTAATATTCCGGAGACGAGGGGCTTTCCGGTAAAACCTGCAGGGACGCCGCCGACGTGGAATTATAATTCTAAATCCTGCATAGTAGCAAAAATGATTTGATAAATCGTAAAACTTTTTGTCTTCGAAATAAACATGAAAAAAATCTGGAGAGGAAAATTTTGTGGAAAACGAAACGAGTCTGAGAGGGAAAAAGGAGGTTGAAAGAAGATCGTCTTCTTCCAACTATTCAAGCTCGTATTTACGTATGAAAAGGAGAAAACCCAACGCACACACGTCCTCCCAGACTTGATATTTACGAAGTTAAATTTAATGGCCATTAAGCGAAGATTGAAAAGCTCTCTCTCCTTTTCTTTTGCTCTCTAGTTCTCTCCATCGCTCTCAACCCCTCAAGAGTTTCTCTTTCTCTCCATTCGATATTACGGCTTGCCACGACGCTTTCCAACGACTCCGCCGCTTCCTGCACGAGTCCGTGCGAGAAGACACAAACACGCGCGTACCGGAAACGACGCCATTAAATCGTTCTCGCGGTTACTATTTCATCTCCGAATATTCCCGATCGGTGATCAGGAAACGTGAGAACTGAGCGATGCTCTAGAACAAAAGAAAGAATATATACTTGAACGTTCAAAAAATGAAAAAGAGGATGAAGGGGTTGGAGAGAATTTTCGAGGATAACTCTTGTTAAGTCTGATCGGGCAGGGAACCCGATAGATAAGGAAAAGATTTTCGATAAATGAGCAAAAACGAGACAGAGGAGAATATAAAGATCGAGGAAATGTGGATGGAATAAAAATGACGGAAAAAAAAGATAAAAAGGGTCGGAGAAAATGTCCATCTGGTCATCCGGTGTGGAAGACATCAAAGAAGTATTGATCCCGGCAGACGAAGAGACGCGGACGCAAGTTTAGATAAGTACAAGAATGAATGGAGAAAAAGTGTCAAAGTGAAGGAAAACGGAGACTGGGGACGAGAGAAGACGAAACTTTGCCCGAGCAATTTTTCCTCGTAGGAAGAGAATATAAGAAGAGAGAAGCAAAAAAAAATTGATAAGAGCAGCCCGTATCTCCGACGTAAAAGCGGATTTCCTCCAACGATCAACCGCTTAGCGCCGTTGAAACAATGATTTTCATAATTTTCGACGTTCCGAGGTGGTATGACAAAATGGCGGAGTGGAAGCGAGAGAAAATGGCCGGAGCATTCGTCGACGCTTCGTTGGCTGTATTGCGGCGCAGCAGAAGCCATTATCCCTGACATTTCTCTTGGTCTCCCAGCCATCCCGCTGCCTCTCCCGGTACGAAACTGAAATTGAGTACTTTATAAGGAGCGAGACATTAATAACTCGTTGAGATGAGACGGGGAAAGAATGCAGCCCGAGAGAACGAGGAGAGTGGAAAGGAAAGAGAAACAGATAGTGAAAAAGAAGAGGAGAGACTCTGGAAAGCACAAACCGCGTAGATGTTCGTTTCCCAACAAACTCTACGACACTCTTCTCAATGGCTCTTTCTTTTCATCTGTCTCTTTTTCCTCCCCTCCGTGTCCTGCTACGTTTTCTCCTATTACAAGAATCTCTCGATATATATAATAAATGTAGCGAGTATAAATGTGGTATAAAATCCCGAGCTGCGAACGCTTGTGGAGCGAGCTTCAGTCAGGATAAACGAAAAGTTATTACGAAGGAAAGTAAGATACAATATAAAAGTAGACAAATTAATAACATCAGATTTGCGGAATTGCTTTACAACGGTCTTAAAACCTGGTCAGATAAAAGGGATGATTTTAACACGTTTTCCCGTAGAGAAAAAGGAACGTTGAAAGTGAGTCGAATAAAAAATATTGAGGAATATAAGTAGTACCATTTTGTTCCAAGGATTCGAAACGCTTTGTTCATCTTTAAAAACGTGTTTGTCACGCTTTGTGTCAATCTCTCGAAGGGAGCTCGAAGCGAATTGAAAAACCGTAGTATCGAACGCTCGTCCCGAGCCCGAAAATAAACTCTTTTAGGAGTCCTTTCCGCTGTCCCCTTCCTCCATCGACCATTATTCCTCTTTTCCACGTAACTAACGAATGTGCGAGCAATTATCTCCATTATCGGGGGAAACAAATTGTTCCGAAGATCCCCCTTCGTCGGAGACTCTCTCGAGCGACCCTAAAACAGAGAGGGTCGATTTATTCAAAGCGATTTACGAATATTACGAGTAAATACATAACTCCTCGATCGAGTGAGAAAATACAAAAGTTTGCTTGCTTATTTTATTTAAAAGGGATGAATCTTCATTAATCTTTCTTCGGGAGAGATTAATATATAAAAAGAAGATCATGTTTACCCAATTTTGAATCGAATCCTGATTGACGTCATTCTTTCCTGGATCATCCCTCGAACGGATAATTTTTTCTCGCTCGAAATCCTTCCGAGCGTTAGAAGTATGGAAAGTGAGAAGGGAATTAGATGGGAGTCAGAAGTCACGCAATTTTATGACACGGAAGCGAAAGAGGGAGGATGACTGGAAAAGATGGCGAAACTTATTTTCAAGATTATGAATAGAGGTTAAAGGCGTCTGGCCAGGATGATCCCTACGGTGGAATCTTGAGTTCGAATTCTCTCGATTCCTCCTCGTCTGTTAACGAAAAGGAGAATAAAGGAAGGAAAAAAGCTCCCCTTATTCCTCTTTCGGTTCGCGTTCCTCTTTTCCTCCCGGTCTCGCTCTTTTCCTCCTTGTCTCTCTCTCTCTCTCTTTTTCTCTTTATCAAGATCCTTCGGGGCAACCCTCTCTCTCTCCGCTTCGGAGACTCTCTCTGCATGCGCCCGACTGTGCTCAGAGGGAAGGGGATTCACCCGAATCTGCCCCTTTCTCCCTCGAATCTGCCTCTCGCTACGTGTCTGTACAGTCGCCATGGAAACAGACGCATCATCCTCTCACAAATACACGCTCTTTTCGGCATCGCGTGTCCTCCGGCTCGCCGGCTTCCGTACGCGCGCACGCCAAATGAAACCGACATTCCTTCCCAAATTCGGCGCTGATTACGAAAATTATAGTGAGCACGGAGTTCGTTGAGCATCTCAAAAACGTGGAAAATTCCGATTTTACACACACAGTTTTGACATCATTAAGGGATGGCACTGCAAAATTCATGAAAAATTTAAATTTCTCTCATAAATTATAAAATATGGAATAACGTACATTAAAGCGTATTTACTATTCAGGCAATCTTCGACGTTCGTTTACGTGATTCAAAAATTGATATCAAATCAAAAACCCAAAAAGTTATCCCACATAAAACAGAAATTGTCTGTGAACAAGTCAGACTACGAGCATGTAAAAATATGTTTATCAAATGGCAGCAAATGGAGACTGTAAACGTGTTTATCTCAAAACAAATCTTAACCAATTTACTGAAATTTGAGCTGTGGTCATAAAGTTACGCTCCCGTGAAATGACTCGACCGTAGAGTCTCCTAAATAACCAAAAAATGAGAAAATCTGTGATAAAAAAAACTGACTTGACTATATAATTAGGACCCTGATATGGGTATAAAAAATAATGAGGAAATTGGAGACAGTCGGGTTAAATCAGAGCTAATATCAGGCGAATTCACTCGCTCATTATTCTGCGCAAACACCCACCATTGTAACGAAGCCATATAATAACGTTTATATTAACGAAAATTGTTGGACTTTGCGTTAAATAAATGGACGATCTCGAACAAGGCGTTCTCTCCTTAAATATTTGTGTGGGTGTACGTCAGACACGCGAATGTAGTCCTATATATGAAACGGATCGAGGTTTTTGGTGGCCCTCGTAGAAAATGAGAATCCTACAGTCGACACTCTCTACTGCTGAAATCCCGTGATTTGAGATTTATGAATAAATTGCTGAAGTAGAAAATGTCAACTGAAAAATCACAATTCATACATTTCTTGCACGGTACAAAATTTGTGATTAAATATTCGTAGAATCAAAAATCAAGCTATAAAATAATAAAAAACGATTTTTTGTCTGTTCTCATGCACGAGCATCAAGAACAAATTTAATCAAATTTTCATTACCTTTTTTTAATGATCCAAATTTCGACGTACTCATCGTACTCAGGGTGGAAAAACAAGTCCAAGGATTCCTCCAACGACGCATCAGGCGATTAAATATTCGGAAAATCAAGATTTAAGTCTAAATAATAAAAACAAAAAGATTTTTTATCTGTTCACATGCACGAACATCAAGAACAAATTTAATAAAATTTTCATTACCTTTTTTTAATGATCCAAAAGACTTTTCGAAGCTGGAGAATTTCGGCGGACTCGTCGTACTCAGGGTGAAAAAACGAGTCTAAGGATTTTTTCCTCCAACGACGCATCAGGCGATTAAATATTCATAAAATCAAGATTTAAGTCTTGAATAATAATAAAAAAATTTTTTTTATCTGTTCTCATATACGAACATCAAGAACAAATCCAATCAAATTTTCATTACCTTTTTTTCATGATCCAAAAGACTTTTCCGAAACAGTAAAATTTCGGCGCACTCATCGTACCCAGGGTGGAAAAACGAGTCCAAGGATTTCCTCCAACGACGCATCAGAGACCAGAGCGTTGACTGTACGGCTCGTGTATGTTTAGTCCCTCCTAAGTCAACAAGACGTACGAAAACCTCGGACCGGCCTCGACAACGTTGAAGGGCTCTGAGGGAAGAAGAGGACTCCCGGGCCAACATCAACGTCGATTATCACGCGTTCATGCATGTGGCGCACCGCTATCCACGCTGCTTGAATTCCTAAATGTGCACACATACGTACATTACTCAACGTTTTCCGTTACAGTAATATACCACTAACGACAAGAAAAACGAAAATTGTATTTTTCGAGCGCATTCTCGCAGAATATACAAAATGTAAAAACTCGAAAAACAAAATTCACGAAAATCGCAAATAAAAATATATTATAGATTCATCTTCAAATTTTAAATACAAAAATTGTATTTTTCGAGCGCAAGCTTTCGCATCCTCGCAGAATATACAAAATATAAAAACTCGAAAAAACAAAATTCACGAAAATCGCAAATAAAAATATATTATATGTAGATTCATCTTCGAATTAAAATTGTATTTTTCGAGCGCAAGCTTTCGCATCCTCGCAGGAATATACAAAAACGTAAAAACTCGAAAAAACAATTCACGAAAATCGTAAATAAAAATATATTATAGATTCATCTTCGAATTTTAAATACAAAAATTGTATTTTTCGAGAGCAAGCTTTCGCATCCTCGCAGAATGTACAATATGTAACTCAAAAAAACAATTCACGAAAATTGTAAATATAAAAATGTATTTATAAACTCACCTTCGCATTTCAAATATTTGAAAAAAATAAAAGAAAACGAAGAATATTTTCGAAAATCATGTAAAAAAATAATCGTCTAGTTATATATTTTAGGAAAAAAAGAAGAAAAATTGTCCGTCTTTCATCCATTCCTTATCGGAATTCTTGTCGAAACCCCTACGGGGCTTATGTACGGTAGGAGGTTATTCACCGGTTTGCCAGTGTTTGTTGAGCGAGCGAGTGATGTACGTACGAGGGAGGATGGCATGGTAGGGGGTTAGGGGACGAAAGGTGAACGCCGAGCGCCCAAAGGCTCTCGCGACGCGATCATCCGTAAATTTCCTAGCTCCTTTACATTCCGCAATAACAATGGCCCGGGCGCGAGCCAGACTCGAATATCCCGCTATGTTCGCGTATTGGATACAGATGGCACAAGATAAAAGTAATATATTGGGCAAAAGCCAACGACGACTTTTTCCCTGTGTAACGCGAAAAAGGAAACGAAAGATTCAACCAAGTCCCCTAAAACGCGCTCCCACACTCTATTTTTTTTCTTTTTTTTTTCTCTCTGGATTCTTCTCCCTTTCTCTCTCCAACGCTCGCTTCTTACCATCTTTTTCATCTGTCTCTCGGTTGAAAGCAATTTTTTGGCAATATCGCTTTTACCGTTATAAACGTACATTTGTCAATATGAAAAATCTTCAGGTCTTCCTGATCCCGAGAATTTCCATCTTGGATATATCAAAAGATGGGTCCCCCGAAGACAATGAAAAATCAAAGAGATTCTTTTGAATATAATCGTAAAAATATGCGTACCAGAGTCAGTCGAGCAGAAAATCTTCATTTCGGTATTTCGAAGGATTTTTACGAGCATCAGAATTACATAATTTCTAATTCTTCATTTCGGAGCTTTCCTTTCTTCGTTGATCCTCAAAATTGAAAGGAAGTAGGAAGTACACAGGAAAAACCGTTATGAACTTTGCGAAAATTTCTACCACTTGAGTCATGTTGACGACTAAAGATTTGTCGACACCTACAGCTGCAGTCACTTTCACGACTGTAGAAATTATGTACTGTCGATAAAACAGTCTTTGTCTTATCATCGAATAGTAGCAATAATTTTTTGCGAAATATTTTATAAAAGTAACAAATAAAAGGATAGCTACACGAAAGCTGATAAAAAAATATCGATTTTCACATAATCGAATGCAAAAAAGAGTTTTCAAAATGTTACATAAAAAATGCATAAATGGTTTATATCCTTTGAGTAATGTAAAACGGTTCGATGTACCTTTTGACAAGATACCATGGAGTGTCGAATTTCCAGAATACAATCCTACAGATTACACATCAAGTTCCGTTTTCGGAAAAATTTGGGCAGATCCTGAAAAATTTGATGGAAAATCTCCTCGATGGAACGAGATAGATGGTATTATTTAATTTTTTTTTAATTTAATTTTTTTTAAATTAGAGATATTAATTAATGTTCACTTTTATTGCTCTATAATTTTATAATTCTTTTTTAACGTAAGAATATAATCATCAGATTCCTCCAAAATGGATTTTCAACAGAAAAGGTGAATCGCAAGAGTTACATGGGTGATTACTCCATCGGAGAGAACGGCTTTCCATTGAATCCTGTTGGTCGCACAGGTATAAAAGGCAGAGGTCGTCTGGGTCGATGGGGACCTAATCACGCAGCTGATCCAATAGTGACTCGCTGGAAGCGCAAAGAGAATGGAACAGTAGAAACAGAATCAACAACTCGGAAACCCATTTTGCAATTTGTGGGAATCCAGAGACGAGACTGCGGAGAATGGGCAATTCCTGGTGGAATGGTGGATTCTGGAGAGAGTATATCAGCCACACTGAAGAGAGAATTCATGGAAGAGACGATGAACGCTTTGGAAAAAAGTTCTAAGGAAGTTTCAGAAATTGAAGCAACGATCGAAAGTCTTTTTTCCAATGGAGTTCAGATTTACAAAGGATACGTGGATGATCCGAGGAATACAGATAACTCTTGGATGGAGACTTGCGTCACTAATTTTCATGATGAGAATGGAGATTCTGTTGGCAAGATGAAACTCGGAGCTGGAGATGATGCCACGGATGTCAGATGGATTGATATCAATAAGGAACTCAAACTGTATGCAAGTCATGCACAATTTGTTGGTCAAGTTGTTGATCTTCATAAAGCTCATTGGTAAACATTTCAGCTTTTGAATATAAGATGGATTGATATCAATGAGGAACTCAAACTCTATGCAAGTCATGCACAATTTGTTGGTCAAGTTGTTGATTTTCATAGAGCTCACTGGTAAACATTTCGGCTCGTTTCTTTATTTTATTTAAAATAATTCAAAAAAATGAACGCACCAAAAACGCTTTAAATCTTAATGCTACACGTTATACAATCTACAAAATTATTTTTTTAAAACGGAGTGAGATTATGTTCTTGAAAGATTTATAAATATATGACAGCATGACATGAAAAATAATGAAACAATAAGCACAATGCAGTGCTTATTTCTTTTGATTCTATATTTTGTCAGGAAGATATGGAAAATATTTTGTAAACACATAAGTATGCATTAAACTAACTGCTATGTACATGTACATAAGAACCATTTGCATCAATTCATTTTTGACTGAAAATGGCACTAATACTCGATTTTTTTCCACCATTTTTCGGTATCAACTCTTTCCATTGCTTTAGGAAAATATACAATATGTTAACGAATTATCCACTCCGGGATGAACTCTTCACAAGCCTTCGAATATTTCGTTGAGTCATACGTCATTTTTCGTGCGATACAATCGACTACACGTTATCACGATAAAAAAAGATAATGATAAAAAAACCTGGCATTTGAGTTCATGGCTGAGTTCACGGTTAAGTACATTTGAGCCAGAAAAAAGAACACAAAAATGACAAATATGAGGGAAGAGACACTTTCTCCTGCAACTCGTAAAAATTTGTAAAAAACTCGTCACAACTGTACTTCAATCTCAAATGATGCCAGAGAGAAAAAAAAACATTATCGATTAATTACGTAGCAATTTTTGTACCGGAAACAGTCATTTTTATCGTCGCTTACGACCAGCTGAAAATTTTATATCGCCAGCGATATCTTAAGATCTTTAGAATTACAGATCCTCTATAGATGATAGAATTTGACACATCATTTTTACTGCATCTGTTTTTCACAGAATAAAATTATTTCCTCCGACATGGAGGGATGGTATCGATAAAAAAAAACCGAAAACAACGGTACACCTGTTATTGTGTACCTGTGCCTAGAAATAAGCTCTCTCGATGTCACTACGATCGAATGATTATATATAGTACATACGTTCCTTAATATGGCACATTAGATTCGTCAGGACCAACGAGAATAGGTTGAGGATTCGATCGAATACCGAGTGCGTGGAGAAAAATTTCTGTCGCATTTTCCACGGATTCGATTTTATCATCGAAAAATAATTTTGACGAAGATTCGTTGCGCAACTCTTTTGAACTCGAGATTTTTTCTGGCATTATCAGATCATTCGCAAGGATTTCTGTGGCAGAATCATGCCTCAGCGGATTGAAATTGTTCTCCATTTCCAGAGCCATCTGAGCCTGCGGCTGACCAAGTTTCGCAGCCTTGACGAATAATTCGCGAGCTTTATTGAGATTTAACTTCAATCCTCCTCTACCCTGAGCATGGAAAACCCCGAGATTGTACATCGCGTCGGGATGTCCTCGATCAGCAGCGTTCCTGTAATACTTTGCAGCCTGAAAATTGAAAATTTCAATTGAAAAATGAACTCACATTGAAAAAGAGGGAAATATTTATCGAAATTCAAATATTTACTTTTATCGCGTTCCTCGTCGTTCCGATTCCGAGTTCGTGACAAAGCCCCAAATTGAACATGCTGCCCGAAGAGGAGAGACTCGCACCCGTGGCGAAATGTTTGACTGCATCTTGATAACGTTTCTCTTCAAGAGCCTCTACGCCAAAACGCAACTCAAACTCACCCATGACGATTCTATGAGTTTTTGTATATTCATCTTTAGCCTCTTTCAGAGCCTGAAGTAAAATACCATCGTGTAGTTTTACTCTCAAAAACATGCTTCCTCACCCATAATTTTTCCAATTTTCATAACACACGCATTTTCAATTTACTTTATTTATTAAACAAAATAAAGTTTACATTAAAATTTTGAATTTTTCGCAAATTCGTAAGATTTCTATAGTCCTGACACTTTTTAGGTAAGAACATAAGACCAAAGAAATGCAGTTAAAATAAAATTAACATGAATCTCCATATTCACAGAAGTGTTTTTACATGTAAGCTTGCAGCAATTTGACAAAATTGACAGTCTAACATTCAACACACCTGTCATCAAAGTTTGCATATTTATATGCATCCCTTATTTATTAAACAAAATAAAGTTTACATTAAAATGTTGAATTTTTCGCAAATCCGTGAGTAATTTCTCTAATCCTACCACTTTTTGGACTCGATCATAAGACCAAAGAAATGCAGTTAAAATAAAATTAACACGAATCTCCATATTCACAGAATTGTTTTTACATGTAAGCTTGCAGCAATTTGACAAAATTGACAGTCTAACATTCAACACACCTGTCGTTAAAGTTTGCATATTTATATGCATCCCTACAGCTTAGAACATTTTGGTATATTAGTGACCATTAAAGGGTGTAATGTCTGCAAAACAGCATTCTCACCTCTTCAATGGTGATCGGGCCGTACGGTTTGTCCGTGATCCACTCTCCTCTGGAGTTATCTGTTTGATCTTCTCCATTCTGATTCGCAATGCAATTTGTCACTGGGAAAATGTAGCGTGGCTGAAGATCAAGTGTGCTGATCAGCGACAATGGCGCGCTGTGCAACTTCAAAAGTCGATTGTGCCATTTTTCCTCTTTGGAGCGATCGAATAGACGTCTGCGAAGGCACAGTGATTGGCATACGACCCAACCAATCGCGAGGACACTGGACTGTAAAATAAATAAAAACAATTTCCTTCACTTCTTGTTTTATCGATAATAATTTTTTTTCTCATTGCGATGAGATACTTGCAAATCGGGATGAAAAAATGATCCATCAAGTAGATATCCAATGAAAGGTAACTTATTATCTAGGAATTAGATAATTTCTGTTCCGTACTCTCAAATTAATTCGTCAAATGCATGATGAACTTCAGTTTTTATAAAAAACAGGAAAATCGACGATGAATTTAAAATTGTACGAAAAATAATAAAGCGAATGACATCTTCACATTAATGAATGAAAAATGAAGTGATTATTGTATTGTTTACAAAAGTTGTCATGAAAAGTTTACTTACCCAGCCGACCGCTTCGGGCCAAGATCGTCGAGTATCCCATTTGGATTCGTATTTTTTGTCCTTTGGACCACCGGATTTGCGCGATCCACAAAATCCATTGTTGCACGAAGCTATGAGCCTCGGTATGAGAAATTTTTGCTCTTTTTGGAGGTTGATCTTACAGTTAACCTCGTTTTTGGTGGATCCATTATTGTCGCTCGAAGTTTGCGAATAAACATTTGTGCGACAGCTCGCTCGGCGCTCGAGACTCTCGCGTATTCCGCGAGTTACAAATTTCCACATTTTCTCTTACGTCCCGTTATTTTGTTTGGAGAATGATTCACTGTTTTTTTTAAAAATAAATAATGATTACGGATTGTTTGACTTTCTTTTCGAGCGCACTGCTCCCCGTCCGCGGGAGCCTAGAGCAGTGGTCGTGGTGCGTCTGGCGAATTATCGCTAACCTTCATTCTCTGAGTTCTTGCGCAATAATGAGCAAGGAGCGGGTTGTCGAAAAGAGAGAGTAGAACATTTTTCGAAAGGAAAGTTTTGACAATCCTACCGTTCCTGAACTTTGTATCTTATGTATAAGTTTTGCAAAAGATTATAAAATTGTTATATTAACTATATTTATTTAAAATTATTATATTGATTTATATTATATTAATATGTTTCCGAAAATTTAGTCTTCGAAGCCAAAAATTGATTTATTACACTGGTACGTGTAAAATCTAAAAAAGGGCAATTTTTTTATTAGCAAATTCAACAAATTTAGAAAAGTACAAAGGGTTGATTATTGTCGATAAAATACCGTCTACCGGTATTCGTTCGATTTTTGGCTGACGCCGTCAAAGCGCCACCGACCAATTCTTTGTTGATACTTGCCGTTATAAATTTGAATTCTTTCAGTACAATTTGTGGCGGCTTCGCATGTACTTCGTCCGTAAAGGCCACATGAATTTGTTGAGATTATGTACGTATCAATGTTTTTACATAAATTTTATAAATAATAAAAAATTATCTCAATTTCAATGGGCACAGCAACGATCTCATTATTGTGATTCTAACTTCAAAAACTCAATTTTCTTGTATTGTTTTGATCTGACACTTTTTGGTTAACACTGTATTGTATTTGTATTTTGTTAAATTATTTTTTATTTCAGGGCGTCTGAAAATTCTCGGAAGACGCCAAAGCGTCACTCGGTAAGATTTAAATTTACCAGTTCTTATAATCACGAAATTGACATGATGTTAACTTCTCAAGTGAAAACCAAAACAAAATAATATTCACAGATCCTCAAACTGAACATAAATCAAACGGAAGTCCTTGGCAGTGAGAACTCCGATCCTCCAAATTCAGAAACTACATCGAACATGCAAACAAAAAATAAACGTGTTAGTTTTGCAGGAACAAAACATATCAAGTAAGTTTGCTTTCGCTGTCATAAAATATGTTTCTATGTAAATGAATTTTTTTAGCAAATTCTCACATTTTCAGGGAATTTTGTGATTCTGCTGCAGTCGGAACAGTTTGGGACAATACATATGAAGAAAGTGAATTAAACCATACAAAAAATAGTCAAAATTCGCAAATCGATGAGTTCAGAAATGAAAATGTTTATGAATTAATAAACGATCACGCCAGTCAGCTGCCGGTATATCCAGTGGATGAACATGTTGACAGTGGTCAGTCTCATCTAGTGCAGCCGTGGGTAGATAATTCCCTTCTTGAAGAATCTATGGAAATTACAAGAGCAAGAACAAGCGTTTTTCAAACAAAAAGTATTTTGCCTGGTCCAACAGTCTCAATTATAAATACGATGCTTTCTGAAAATGTGGCTCACATAATTGTCAATCCAGCATCATCGGACAGTAGATTTCCAATTTACAATGACGAGATGGAGCTGACGAATGCTGCTCCAGTTTCAGTGAAGAGTATTGAACGCGATGTAATAGCCAATGAAGAAAATGATGCTCAACTGAAGAATATGGAACTCTGCGATGATTCCTTTAATCTTTTAGAAGCGGAATCTTGCTCGACGCCTATAGATTGTGAAAACAAGAGTCTACGTTTTGATGGAGAAGATATGCAATTCACTCCACCAGTATCAAATTTAACAAGGAAATCATATTCTACGTTTGAAGCCTACAAAAATATGGAGTTAACAGAACCAGTGTCGAAATTTTTTCAAGAATCACATCCTGATACTAAGAACTCTAACGATATGGAATTTACCAAACCAGTATCGAAATTGTTACAAAAATCACATCCTGATACAGAGATCTGCAACGACATGGAATTCACGAAACCAGTATCAAAATTATTACAGAAATCGCATCCTGATACAGAGGTGAATGTGGATATGGAGTTCACGAAACCAGTATCGAAATTATTACAAAAATCACATCCTGATACAGAGATCTGTAACGATATGGAGTTTACGAGACCAGTATCAAAATTATTACAGAAATCGCATCCTGATAAAGAGGTCAATATGGATATGGAATTCACGAAACCAGTATCCCAATTGTTACAGAAATCACAACGCGATAGTGAGATCTGTAATAATGTAGAATTCACCACGTCAGTATCTACGTCAACCCGAAAATCATACTGTCAGACAGAATTCCATAACGACGTCGATATGGAATTTACAAAATCAGTTTCGAAGTTATTACAAAAATCGCATCCTGACTCTGAAATCGGACATGATATGGAATTTACAAAACCAGTTTCGAAATTATTACAAAAATCACATTCTGACTCTGAAATCGGACATGATATGGAATTTACAAAACCAGTTTCGAAGTTATTACAAAAATCGCATCACTCTGAAATCGAACATGATATGGAATTTACAAAACCAGTTTCGAAGTTATTACAAAAATCGCATCACTCTGAAATCGGACATGATATGGAATTTACAAAACCAGTTTCGAAATTATTACAAAAATCGCATCCTGACTCTGAAGTCGGATATGATATGGAATTTACAAAACCAGTATCGAACTTATTACAAAAATCGCATCCTGACTTTGAAATCGAACATGATATAGAATTTACGAAACCAGTATCAAAGTTATTACAAAAATCGCATTCTAATACTACGACCAGTCACGATATGGACTTTACCACGCCAGTATCGATGTCAACTCAAAAACCACTTTCAAAAACTGACTACTGCAATTATATGGAATTTACAAAACCCGTATCGGAGTTGCTACAGGAGACACATTCCAATGTTCAGTTTTGTAACGATTTAGAATTTACTAAACCTGTATCCAGTGTGTTACAGAAAGCACATCCCAACACGGAAATCAGTAATGATATGGAATTCACAGCACCAGTATCAAAGTCAACACGAAAATCATTATCCGGGACTAAAATCTGTAACGACATGGAATTAACAGCACCAGTATCAAAATCAACACGAAAATCATTATCCGGGACTAAATTCTGTAACGACATGGAATTAACAGCACCAGTATCAAAATCAACACGAAAATCATTATCCGGGACTAAATACTGTAACGACATGGAATCCACAGCACCAGTATCAAAATCAACACGAAAATCATTATCTGGAACTAAATTCTGTAATGATATGGAATTCACGAAACCTGTATCGAGCTTATTACAAAAATCTCATCCTAATACTGAAATCGATGAAGATATAGAATCGGTTTCCAAATTATTACAAGAAATGGAAACTACAAAATCATCAGAATCAGAATTCTCCAAAAAAATTGCTTGTAATAGCGAATTTTTCCATGACATGGAAATCACTAAGCCAGTTTCGAATTCTCTGGGAAACTTCACGTCTGTGGCAGAACTTGATAATGACATGGAAATTACAGAACCATTGTCGAAAACGTCGAGAAAACGTCATTCTGATACGGAGTTCATGGAAGATGAGGAATTGGCCGAACCGGCTGTAAAATCATCTCAAAGATTAACATCTAATGACGAATTAGATCAGGACATAAACATTACGAAATCATTTTCGAAAAAAATAAAAGCACTTCCTGTCGGTGCTGGATGCAACATCAACATGAATGTTACAGTCCAAGTATCGATTCCATCATCAAAGTTATCCCATGATACTGAATACGACAAAGAAAACATTCCTGTTCGTATTAACGATGTTAGTGAGGTGAATTCTATCCTCTCAAATTCAGAAATGGAAAATTGTGATTTCGATAAAGGAACCCAAGGAATGAAAGAGCCTAAAAAAATTGCTGATTTTTCGAATTTAGCAATCACGAGAGAGTCATCTGGTTTACCATCAAAATTATGCCATAATCGTGAATCTGATAAAGAAAATATTCCTGGTCGTGTTCACGATGCCAATGAGATGAATTCTATCCTCTCATATTCAGAAATAGAAAATTGCGATTTCGAAAAAGGAAGCCAAGGAATCAAACAGCGTGAAAAAACTCGTTTACCATCAAAATTATGCCACAATACTGAATCCGATAAAGAGAATATTCCTGGTCGTGTTCACGGTGTCAGTGGGATGAATTCAATCCTCTCACATTCAGAGATAGAAAATTGTGGTTTCGAAAAACGAACCCAAGGATTTAAACAGCGTGAAAAAATTTCTGATTCTTCGAATTTAGCGATCACGAGAGAGTCAACTCGTTTACCATCAGAATTATGCCATGATCGTGAATCCGATAAAGAGAATATTCCTGGGCGTGTTCACGATGTCAGAGAGGTGAATTCTATCCTCTCTCATTCTGAAATAGAGAATTACGATTTCGAAAAAGGAACGCAAGACGTACAGCGTAAAAAAATTGCTGAATTGTCGAATTTAGCGATCACGAGAGAGTCAACTCGTTTATCATCAAAATTACGCCACAATCCTGAATCCGATAAAGAGAATATTCCTCGTCGTATTCAGGAGGTCAATGAGATGAATTCTATCCTCTCACTTTCAGAAATAGAAAATTGCGATTTCGACAAAAGAACGCAAGACGTACAGCGTGAAAAAATTTCTGAATCTCCGAATCCAGCGATCACGAGAGAGTCAACGCGTTCAGCAACAGATACGAGCTCCGAGGGGAATTTCAATTTCGAAGATATTCGCTTCACTTCGACTAGAAATATTCTTCAGATGATTAACGAACATTATGAAGAATCTGAGCAAATATCAAACATCGAGGAAAGCGAACTTTTGACGGAACGTCTCCTCCAGGAAATAGAGAAATCCAAAACTGAAAAAAGTACCTCAAGAACAGAAATTGATGATAAAAATAAAAATCTTACCACCGAAGAAAAAATGGAACAAGAGACAGAACAAAATAATGAACATATCGACTTCGTGGAGCGATCGAGACCTATTTTCGGTTTCTCCAACGAAAAATGGGCATCTCATTGTTCGTTGCATCCGGAAATTGAGGATCTTCAAGAAATCAGTACACCAACGATGGTCGAAAGTAATCAAGAGTCTTCCCTAAAATCACTTGATGAATTATGTCAGGGGGACAAAATGTCAACACGTCAAACTGACATCTCAGGTGTCACGTACCAAGATATATCAAATAAAGAAGAATCCGAAAATGAGGAATTAAAAAATGTGTCGAATAATGAAGAATCGGAAAATGAAAAAAATACAATGCTAGAGAGTCCAGAGAAATTCATCCCAAAAAGCCCATTGGCTCTGCTGAGAGAAAACATTCAGTCGTTGTCAAAAAGGTTTGTGCTGTTTTTTTCATTTTTTTTTTAGAAATTTCTGATCAGCATTAAAAAATTTAATGATTTGACTTTTCAACTTTCAGATCGGGAACTATTTGGAAAATACATACATTGGATGAAAAATTTATGGCTTTCGATTTTTTCTGGGGTGCAATCGCTGTTGTCATTCATTCGAAAGAAACAGAATCTACGAAAATTACAGATAATGTTTCGTCGCTTGATGTAGCACCGCTGCTGGTTGAAGGTTAATTTTGTTTTGTATTTGTACATTCATCATTTAAATTAATTTTAATTAATGATTTTTTTTAACAGGGGAAACAGAACCAGCCGCGTCATTTGTTTACAATTTATTGTTAAGGAAAATCAACACCGAAACTCTAAATGCACTTTACCATACTTACGAACAAATACCAGACTTATTGGAATATGTATCGAAGGAAGTGAGAATGGGACTGGAGTTTCACCGTGAATTAAACCGATTGCAGAATTATCACTTGATGAAATTCGAGGAGAACCGGTAAGAAACAAAGAAATTCATTCAGCACGAGAATAAAAAAAATTAATTCAATTTTTTTTCAGAGTAAGTTTCGTTCTTCGCACTCGAGATATAAATGCAGGTATAATTTTGTGCATCACCATTGAAGTGAGATCCATCGAAGAGATTACGTGGAAAGACATCGACGTAAAATTTGTACTCGGTGCCGAAAAAGTCAAGTAAGTTTTTAATAAAATCAAGAATATAATTATTTCAATTCGAATATTAAGACTGATATTTTTATTTTATTTTCCAGAAAAGACGATATTGCAAAGTTCATCACAAATGTGAAAAAAGATCACACGTTTCTGAGAAATTACATGTCCGACGTGGTAGATTTCATCGATATTAAAGCGAGATCTACTGTGTTTAAAAATACTTATTAAAATGATCAAATTTCTATCTAAAAACGAATCAGCTCTCGATAAACTTGCAAATAGCATGCGAGAATGATATATTTTTTTACATATTTTCAAGAGTCATATCGACGGTGTATATTTATATTTTAATAATTATTTATTGTACATAATTAAATTTAATAAAGGATATATAGAAAAATGTGTTCTATACTTCCATGATTTTATAACTAATATGTTATAATTGTTGTAATTCATTAATTTTCTGAAAGTAGTACCATGTGCTACTTATGTTGTAGAATAATTTTAATTCATTGCGAAGGTTACGTAATTTCCACAC
The DNA here is from genome assembly GCA_030522605.1 of Cremastinae sp. B BG-2022a. Classification (NCBI taxonomy): domain Eukaryota; kingdom Metazoa; phylum Arthropoda; class Insecta; order Hymenoptera; family Ichneumonidae; species Cremastinae sp. B BG-2022a. The sequence continues at coordinate 29,438 of JAPYYX010000850.1, forward strand.
GATTGTTTTCATAATTAACGAGCCCCCCCAAAAGTCAACAAAAATCTATTTAAATATATGCTTGAGAGTACGAGTTGTTCAAGCAATTCGTCTTTTCTATGCAACAGCCTTGACTTTCTTTTTTCGCTTCTTCTTCTTTTTGTCGTGGTGAAGCTCCTCTTTTTTCGCGATGCAGAGACGGCAGTACCAATCTTCGTGGTCAGCTGGTGGCACCTGAACGCCTACGCACACCCTAATGACAAAAAAAATCACATTAACATCTTGATAAAATTGAGGAAATAAATTCAATATTCAAAGCTGGAGAAAAATTAATGTATTTACCAGTGATACCAAGCATCGCAGTCATCACACCCGATCATCGGTGAACCATCATCTTGATTTCCACAGGCCGGACAAATCCAAACTTGGCGATTGCTCTGATCCTAAATTCAAAGAATAATAAATTATCATATTTTGAGTCATGGCACGAAATGCAGTAAAAATTGAAGACGTACCACGGTAACAGCGTGAACCGGGGCGATTTCTTTCCCACCGTCTTTTTCACTAATTTCGTCATTTTTCTTTAAACCTAAGTTCGATTTCATCTCTGAAATTGTAACTTGTGTTGATAACCATCCAATACTACTTATAGTATGTTTAATCTTTTTTGTAACATGTTCCTTACTTGGTACTTTTTGTTTAGGAGGCCTCGTTACCAAGGCAGAAATTTTAGCTAATTCCGGACTTGGATCTCTCCTCTTTTCCTCCTCAGGCTTCTTGATCAAAGGTTTTATCGTTCTAGAATATTTAATGGTATTATATTTCTATGTTTACCTAACTATGAGTTTTTAAATTTATATTTACTAACATTTTCTTCATTGTCGTAGCGTCCGGTGTCGGAGATCGCGGTGAAGCTGGTTGCAGTTTCAAAGTGATCTTGGGTACACCTTCAGCAACTTTATTATCCTTCTAGAGCAAGAAAAAGATTTCATATCGTCTGGACTGAAAATAAATTACTCTTAACGTTGAGTATTTATATTTACCTCTTTGTCTTTTCGTTTATCTTTTTTCTCTTTTTTCTCCTTGAGCTTTGTAAGTTTTCCTTTCTTTCCTTTACTCTTGTCTTTGAGCTTGTGCTTCTCTTTCTTATCTTTCTTCTTTCTCAGCTTGTCCTTCCGTTCTTTTTTGTGGTCCTTTAATTTCTACAAAATAAATCGTCGTGAGATTTCGATAAATTGTGGATGATTGCAAGTAAAATGACTAAGAAAAAAAAACACACCTTATTATTTTTGTCTGGTTTCTCTAATTTTTCAGTTTTCGTTACTAAACGAGAGAACGGAGACACCGAAGCCATGTTCGGAGGATTCACCGGACTGAACAGTGCATCATTTTGGACCGGAGCCGCCATCGGTGGATGTTGAAGAATTTCTTTTTCCGCCTTCATCATCTTGGGAATTTTTTCCGGCAGAGGTTTGAAGAATTTCTCGGATTCCATCTCAGGCGGAGCAATGTCTCCGATGGGCATGATAGGAGCTCTGTCGCGTTCAGAAATTTTTGTCTTCTGTGGCAGAGGCTCCTCAGGTCGGATATTCGGTGCTAAAAACCTCGGAGGCATCGGCAAGTTCGGCATTGCGGGATGCGTGTTCGCGACGTTTCTATTAACCGGAAGTGGATATCTCGGAAAAATTGGATGTCCGATGGGATGAGGAATAAGTCCAGGCGCTGTTGGGAAAGGAGCAAAAAATGGAAACGGTAAAGTTGGTGGATTCAATTCCTTATGCATCTCGGTTTCGACCGCTTGAGGAGTCTTTGGTCTGTCGCATAATTGAGATTCTTGCGTATCCATAATTTTCGCCTAAACACAAAGTAGATTTATTATATATTATATTTATTTTTTATATTTTATTATAGATTAATTATAAAAAAATAACTCTAAAAAAAATTAGTAGCATTTTATATAGTAAAATGACGTTCTGATTTTACCTTTTTGGGACTAATACTCCGTTTCGGACTCTTCGAACGTGGTTCTTTTTTCCGGACGTTCCTCTCTTTTTTCTTTTTCTTGAGGTCAACCAGGACAGGTACTTCTAGTTCCGGAGTTTTCGGAGTGCTCGGTGTTCCTGGTGGCGACATATCGCCGAACATGTACACATCGGGTGAAGGACTTTTTATCGGTATCGGCTCCGCAGTCTCGTCAACTTGAACCTCCGGAGTTTTCGGAGTTTTCTTCGTCTCTTTCTTGATCTCCGGATCCGCAAGGTGTGGATATTTTTCGGAAATTTCGTCTATTATGAGACCAGGCGAACTCTCCCGTGAATCCAACTCTTTGTGCTTCAGAGTCTCCGGACCATCGCCAATTTTTTCTTCTCTCGGTTTCGAGATCTTTTTGAAAATATTCAACTTTTGTTTATCCGGCTCTGAAGGTAGTTTGTACACGTTGTCTTCTTTTTGTTTGGGAGCGACATTCATCGCCGTCACTTCTTGAGCTCGGTCGGGTTTTACTCTCGATTGCGGAACTTTGATAGACTTCGTGGAGTTTTCTTTGTGAGGGAGACTCGGAGGACTGACCGGTCCCTTGGGAACTTTCGGACTACTTCCGTGTGCTTTACTGGAACTTGATTTAGTCTGTGATACCTTTGCGTGTTCCTTCGGAGCAGCCATTTTCTTTGCTTTCACCTCAGTGATGTTGTCAGGCTTGAATAATTCTTTAACACGATTTTTCTTCTTGTTCTCCTTGTCGACTTTGCGATCCTCGGGAGCTTTCTTCACGATGTTCTTTGGCGGTTTTTCCACTTTCAACTCCGGAGGAACCATCGGATAAGAACTCACGGGTGGAGATTCCGAGCGCGCCGGATGCGGCGTTCGAGCTTCCGGCAATTTTCCTTCCCGAGCCGGTGAGAGGAAACCAGATGTGGTCATAATTACACTGTGGATTTCTCGCAACGGTCGACCCTCCTCAAACATCTTCGATCTTTTCATCAGCGGAGAATGCTCCAGAGGTAACAAACCACCCGGTCGCTTAAACACTGGCTGAGGAGTTTGATTTGGGGAGGAAATTGGAACAGTCTCCGGTGCCAACGGCTTCCCAACAGTGACCTCAGCCTCACCGTTTTGGGAAGACTCCACAGGGTCGGCTGGCGCTGGCTCTGAAGGATTAAAAAATTAAATACCTTTGAGAAAATATTACCATTTTTTTATCCGAAACATTTACTTATGGTACACGGTTTACAATCAGTTTACAGTTTACAATGACTTATAAAAAATGTCTTTTGTGTAATTCTATTTTCAACAAGAATCTAACCTTCGCTGGCCGGATACATAGCCGGCAAGTGTTCGTGAATATGTACAGATCTTGTGACAACTTCCTGACTCCCGGGTTTTAAAAAATTAAGATGATTTTCTCGACAAACTGGAAATTTCGGTACCGCAACGAGACACGGCACAGAGTCGATATTCTTCACATATTCTGACAACTCTGGTATCAATACATGCATGTGTTTGAAAGCGAGACCCAAATCATCGAGATTGCATTCCGTTCGACCCACTGGAAAAATAAAAATACATTAATTATTGAATATAAGACGAATCGGATTAATTTTTCAACGATTTTTTTGACACATACGAATTTCCGCATACTGCTTTGTAACTTTGGCTATGCGCAAAAAATACTCCTGCATGAGATCAACCAGAAATTCCAACGGTGTGGAATTGATTGAGTGCCAACCGATCATCTGACATATTTGGGCTATCACCACTTTCAAGATTGCGCGGTTATACTCTTCCGGCATTTTTCTGCAAGAATAATCATTCAACTAATTAGCGAAAGAAAAAAAAACACAGAAAAAACTGCAAGATTTATTTTCATCTACGAAATTAAAGAAAAAAACTGTCGAATGGAAAAGTTCATGCAGAAACTTGATAAGACCACATTAGATATAGAATAAATGTTCTTTTTACCTTTTTCTTATATTAACTTCATAAGAGATAATTATCAACAAACGAAAAAGTATATATTATAAATAACAACTCTTCGTACGATCGATGCCATACAAATAAAGAACGAAATATTGGTTAGGCGATAAATGTTTAGATCACGGGGGCAAAAAACAATCCCGCCCGTAGTGAACGCGCTCGGTTTGCGTACAGCGCTGCGAACGTCCGTAAGCCGAAACAAATTCAGAAAACATAAATTTGTACATATATGTATATTTATTATTTATTTGCTTTTGTAATTTATATGTATATTGTTTATTACAACTATTATGACTTAAATGAACATTTTTATAAACAATTACAGTGACGACGAATTTATCAAGAGATAGAAAAATCCATGCAAAAATATGGTGGGGCGTAAATTCTCATGAAGAGTTGCCGTAATTCGTATGTTTATTTCTAATATTCCATTAATCTTTAATCTTTATAACGCTTATCAACCATTAGTGAAAGTGGCTAGTAAGAAAATAGCGTTAATCAAGAAAAATCAAGATCGCGATAAATTTATCAAGAGAGAGAGAGATAAAATTGTTTGTGTACATAAAATAGAGTGGGGGGCGTGTGTCATTCTCACGGAGATTCGCCATAACGTTTTTAATGCGTAGTGGCGTCGTTTGACACAGTTGCGTTGCTTGATGCTCATCGTGACAGATATGGCTATATGACCAGTTTGTCCGAGAAGGAACAAAACGTCAATGTACTTTATTCTCCATTCTGCAGTGAAGTAACGACGCAGTTGACTTTTAATAAGGACGAGAAAGTGTTTAACTCTGCATTTTCGATACTCGAGTAAGAAAAAAAGGTAGTAACGAGCGAAAAATCGAAAGTTCGAGGGCGAAGGTGCGAGGCGAACTTTGCTCAAAACGAGTGACAAACAGAACGGACTGAGCTGCGAAACGTCATTTCTTCGTTTGTTCGTTTATTCGCGAGCGGAATCGAGATAATCCTCATTCGAGTAATTTCGTGGATCAATTGACTAAATCATGAAGTTTCAGTACAAGGAGGAACATCCGTTCGAGAAACGAAAGGCCGAGGGCGAGAAAATACGTCGAAAGTATCCAGACAGAGTGCCAGTAAGTAGGGGGGAAAAATGTTCTGACGTGAGTCGTGCGATTCGTAAAATGGGATGAAAAGCAAAAAAATGGACAAAGGCCCTGACAATTTGTTGCGAACGAGCCTCGGGCGCCTTATCGGAAAAATTATCTGAAAATTATATTGGAATGGAACAAAGAATGAAACGATATCAGAAGATGAAAGAATGATTCATATTCTTTTAATATAAATATAAAGAAAAAACTTTTTTTTAAATATATTTTGTTATGTAAGTCGTCGAAATTTATCGAGTTTGTGAAAATATCACGAAAACGCTTTTTAAAAACATCCATTTTTTATTGTTTCGAAATTTTCTGCTATGACACATCAACTTTTTGTGTCGTCTCCCAACCTGATAATTAAATACTTTTTTCGATAATTAGCTCGGTCAAGGTTATATTTCGAATAAATATTAAATAAATTCAATTATCCATAAAAACGAAACGTCTGATTAAAAAAATATGAAAAAAATGTCAGTTTTTATGAAAATGATGCAATTGGAAAGCAAGGTCATGAAATGTAAATAAACTTTCCAGGTGATCGTGGAGAAGGCACCGAAAGCAAAAATCAGTGATTTGGATAAACAGAAATATTTAGTACCATCAGATCTGACAGTCGGGCAATTCTATTTCCTCATCCGAAAAAGAATTCACCTGCGCCCTGAGGATGCGCTTTTCTTCTTCGTAAACAACATTATCCCCCCGACGAGTGCGACCATGGGTTCTTTGTACCAGGTAATTATTTTTTTATTTTTTAATATGACAAAAAAAATTTGAAAAAAAAATTTTTTTCGAATTTTTGTATCACACTTATTAGGATATTGTATTAAATATATGGAAAATTCATTTTCAGGAACATCATGAGGAAGATTTTTTCGTTTACATAGCGTACAGCGATGAAAATGTATATGGATTTTAGAAAATGTGCTGCTTGATAAAAATCTATAGGTGGAGTAACAAAGCCATAATGGTCAGTCGAAGCCAGCAAAGATACATATACAACTCAAAAAGAAGATCGAAAAAAAAAGAAAGCAATGTATTATCGTCCCATTCAAAATATCTATCTCCGGAAAATTTTTGTTAAGTGTAATTTGTTGATGGAAATGAAGAAGAAAAAGTTTTTATTTTGAAAATAGTATCTTAATCAGGCTATGACGATTTCCCGATCTTTTCCGAATGTAAAATCTCATTTTTAAGTTAAAAGTACAAATACGAATTAAATTTTTGTTACATACCTTTGTGAATCTTGCAGATGTGGAAATTTTGCTGCAAATTAGTGCTTTAAACCATTGTTTCGCAGTGTGCAAAAATATCGGTGTTATGTCTGTAACTCGAACATAAATTCCGTGACTAGCGAGCAAGCACTGAGATTTAAACGCGCCAAATTACCAGTTTCCGATTCGAGTCGTCGAGTAGCAATTTAATCGTTTTCTTAATTCTAATTTCATTTAAAATAAAATCTAACGAGTCTGATAGAAAATGTATCGCAAAAAAAACGTGTGCATTATTATTGGTACGAAATTCGACTTGTCTAATTTACAATCTTTCGATTGAGCGAGCTTACGAGTTAACGAGGCTCCCATTATTTGGAGCAGAACGTGAATTTATTCACGGCCAAAGGGTGTGATAAGATATCGTTTTGAAATATATTGTTTCGAGCAAACAATTGGAAATCGTAGTATTATTGTTACTTTTACATTGTGAGACCATTTATGATGTTACCTCGAAAGATCGAACGGGCATGAGACTCAGCGTGGAAGAAAGTATTTCGCAATGAGAACGTCTGGTAACTTGGACGGAAAATTCAGCATTTCAAACATACATTATATTAAAGTATCTGTAATGTTGTAAATGAGCTCGTCAATAAAGTTTTTGGAAATAGAAATAAGCTTGCCTCGTAAAATATTATTTTCTTCGTTTCTACAATTTAATCTCATGTTTTTGTATTTCAATAACATCGATACATTGGTAACTACTTACAGTAAATATTATAAAACATTTGAGTATTATATACACATACGAGTAATGTCTTAATAATCGAGGCGATGAATATAAATGTGGTGCATGAATGGAATTTTTTTTTCTTCAATATCATTAAAATGTTATGGTTTTGTGCGTTTCGCTAGATAGTAGAATCCTATCTGTAAAATTGTTATTAATTTTTTGTAACCCGTTCGAAGATTGCACATAATTTCCCGGAGGCTTGCGAGATCCGGATTTCTTTCGATTCAAGTTCAGAGGTGGAAGATTCGGATGCTCGATTCTCGTCGGGGAACTGACTCGTGGACGTCCAAGAGTTTTTTGAGACCCGTTGAGCTCTGCGGTTTATTAAAAAAATTATCCAACTGGATTGGAATGATAATTTTAATTAAATATATAATTAATCATCGAACAAAAATTTGTTTTCATTCGAAATAAATAATCTTGTAATTTGATTTAAGGAGGAATTATAACTATTTTTAAAATAGTAAGAAAAAGTTCAAATTTTGTAGACGTGTTTGGAAACGGCTAAAAAATTCTTGTGCCAAATTTGAGAACGATTCACTAAATGGTTTTAAAGTTATGAACTTTCAAACTTTATAAAATTTAACATTGCGTTTTATGGAAAATTCGTATAAATGTTCTAAACATAAACAAAAAAGGTACCATCTCCGTAAAATTTTATTTATATGTTTCATATGAGTGTTCAATGCTAATT
>JAPYYX010000851.1:0-37047 GCA_030522605.1 Cremastinae sp. B BG-2022a
GTTTGTCTTCGCGTATAGATAGTCGCGGTAGCTCGGCGATTTTTGATATTTTGAAAAAATGTACTTGCCTCGAGTCTCTACCGCGACTCTTGATATTCACATCCGTAGATTACTTCGAGACTCGTCAAAGTTAGGATGAACGGATTCAATTTATTGTCAGACGCAACCAATGGAGAATTTCAAGAGCTGGAAGGAAAATAATGTAAGGGAATGAACGGTGGGGAAAGTAATCGATCGGGTATGAAAATGGATGACTTTTCTATATAGAAATGAACGCAATACTGTATTCTGTACCTAAGTAATCAAGAACTAAATGAAAATATGGTAAATATTACCTCCAACAGAAGCTATCTAGGTAAAAATATAAACGAGAACAACTGTCAACCGTGTTGGATTTCAACATTAGGTTTTATGATTTGAAATTTATTGATTCTTTTCATTCTTGAAAGAGATGCGGTTGATGATGAAAGCTAAAATCCAGGTACCGAATGGACCAAGCTGATCTGTCTCTTGAACAACCTCTTATTTACTGCCTTGATTCAATTATGACCTAGTGACTTTATCAAGACTATCTAGTGGTTGGGTCAACTTAGTTGCGATCCAACGTCTCCAATCAATTTTCTACTTGATTAAAGCCACTGTAATAAAGTGCTCCAGCAGGAGTCATAATTTCTACCAGGGTATATACCCTGGATCTATACTCTAGACAATTAAAGTCCACTATCAGCTGCCATCGACTTATGTGGACACTCCATTTAGTTATAGTGAGGACCTATATTACACCGTATATTGTTTTAACTGAATTAAGCGTCAAAGTATTGATCTACACTGGGCATTTGTAGGTTTTTGTTGAATGCATTCAGCTAATACTGGAGTTAAAAGATTTCGTTCATTCTTTGACCTATAAAAGGCAAAGACATCATACGCATAGCAGTATTCCGGGGCAGATTCATCATTTGAAGCACCATAAGCGTAGCTATTTTGAACATGACATAATCCTGGTTTAAACCAGGACGTACAATACGTAATCCCTGAAGAAATGATTTCCAAGCATTGAATCCACTAAATGCACAGGAGCAATGCAAAGGCCGAAGAACGCGAACAAAGGTGTCCCTCGGTCCACCGCGAGTTCTGCACGATATTAGCTCATCCGGTACAGGATCTTCCGGTATTTGGTCTGTTCCACCTCTAGAACTGGAAACTCAAACCTTCCTATGGCACAAAACCGAGCACTTCACTCCTCAGCGAGATGGACTCCGGAAACTGAATAGAGAATTGAATGGTATTCCTGGTTGCGTGACAATATAATGATACCTGGAATTGTGTGGTTGACACATAATGCGATTCGCAACGAGGTGATCGCGCAGCCGGAAAGTCTGGAGGAAAAGTCATCCGGGAACGACGGTAACGGGACGACATTTGATTGCGTGTATACGGAAAGCTTTACTGTTATGAGGAGCGGAAGAAAAAAATAGCGAGAACGGGAACAGAGATCTAAGAAAAGAAATAAAGAAGAGGAGAAAGAGAGTTTTCGCTACGTACGTGCATGCAAACTCGAGTAAAAATGTGTATGCACGCTTTGATGCACTTCTCATGCAACTTCTAGTTGCATTTCCCTGCACTCTTCTGCACACGTGTGCAGGCATGCATTCCAAAATGATGCGTTGTTTTTAAGTTTACGTTCTTTTGATGTTACCTCCTCTCCGTGTTTTCTCCCTTTTTACGTCAATTTGCCATCAGTTGCACATTTTTATTCAGTCGAATCGTAATTCGATCTAGACATCTCCGAGGGAAAAATTGATTATTACAGTTCACCAAGTTTCTCCTTCCGTCGTTTCTGGCAAAGTTATAGAAAAACCGTATACTTTTATTGGGGCATGAGATAAAAAATACGTTGTAGCGAAGGCAAGAAGGGAGCAGGATGAACCTGGGGTGTATATGCATAAAATAAGGAAAATTGTGAACGTAACGCTTTCAGGGGGGAAAAAAGGTAGAAGTAATTGTGCAGTACACCCTTCGCGAAATAGCCATGTGTTTGTGTTCACGTGCGTCCGTCGACACGCGAATTTCGCCTCTGCGTCTCGGTTTTTCTTCTCGCTCTGAGTACCGATACACCTTTGGCATCCCTTTTCGCCCGGGCTTATATTTTCAGCAAGAAGATGCAACTTTGCCCCTTTGTACCTCCCATTTTCAACAAAGGCTTCGTAATATACCTGTATCGGCTCTTCTCTGTCGTGCCAGTCGAACATTTCTATTCTCTATTCCTATCGTAACATTGAACGATACACGTACACACGCAATATACCCTCAGGAATAATAATCCGCTTTGGGGACCCCGCACCGTAAGCGCATATATATATTTTCACTCTGCTCGATAACCCGACGCGAGGAAGAAAAGATCGGGAGATATCGTTGTGTTTGTACGCAGATATGTACATTGCGAATGTCGATATTGCGCAATCCTAAGAACGATAATCCACTGATCAAAGGTCTCCTGGGTTCTCCGTATTTCGTAGAATGCACAAAGTATACCGGGGAGAGTGAAACCCGCGTTGCGCTCAGCTCTCTCTGCGCGGGTCAGACGAAGAAACACCGGGGAAATATCACGTTTCCACTCTCCTACCCCCGTCTCCCTTCCTCTCCATGACCCGAGAGTTATTCGTTCACGTTCTAAACTTGGATTACGTCGGCAGGATATAAGGAAGGAAGACAATAGGAAAGACAAGAAGGAAACTTGGCGCTACGCTGCGCGGTAAGAAAACGAAAGAATAAAGAGCGGAAAAGTTATTCGGCTGAGATAAAAACGTGGATAAGATCGCGAGGATCGCGCACGTTTCGACGCTCCCTCCCGGCTATACGAATGCGAAAAACGATGAAAAATTCGACTCCGTCCCGCTTCGATCGTTCCACCCCGATGCTGTGTTCCTTGCTTTTTGTTTACTCAAATTTTTTTTTCTTCCATTCTTGTTGCTCGTTCCTCTCCTCGTCCTTTTTTTCCATTGCAGCTTTTTGTATAAAGTTGTTTTTTACCCGTTCTTTTCATTACGAAGAGCGATCGTTGCGGTTTCGCCGCGGGGAAGTGCGCGTAAAGAATTTTCGTCCGATAGACGCGCGATGAACGGAATGCGACGACCTTCGAAAAGTGGGTTTTTCAACGTGCATGAAAACGTCAAAAGGGAAAGGCTTGGAAACGATCATCCTGGGAATATATATGGTGAACCCGGAGAGCATTCAAGGACGCTCCATGGTTGAAAAAAGAGGGAAGGTGGTTGCGAGAAGGAGAGGGCGAACCGATGTTGTCGGCTCGCTCGTTGCAACGGCAAAGAGAGCGCGATGACTCCGCGCCTCGAGGCGATAATGGCTCTTGCGCTATTCTCGCTTGATCCGACCGTTTTGTATGTACAGAGAGTAGACACACGATCGCTTCAATGACGAAGCGAGCGTGCGAATGGGAGAGAACCGAGAGAGCGAGAGAGAGAGACAGAGCATAAAAGCCTGAACGTCTCGGGCACGAAAGTGAAAGATAAACGCTCCGGGAGGAACGAGATTCCTTTGCTTCGATTCATCCTCTCGCTGAGTTAGAATAGACGAGAGCTTCTCAGCCGTATATACAGACCCTGAAGATTCCTCGTGTTATGATACCGGAGACTCGACTCGTGTGTGCGCCTTTCTCTCGGATGCTCTCCGTCAGCCATTCCTCTCTCTCTCTCTCTCTTCGATCGGCAGATTTTCCTTCGTTTCTCGGCGATACCGGAGTGTATACGTTCTCACTCGTAAGCATATTAGCGAGCGCACGCAACGCATACTTTCCCGTGAATCGCGAAACGAGACGGTATAAATCGCACTGGGAACGGAGAACGAAATGAAAAAAAAAACCATCGAAGGTTGATTCAATTTACTCAATTTTTTACTACAAAAGGGGGCAAAAAATCTCCCACCTCGATATATATCTGAGTAAATCGACGCGTGTTAAAAACTCGCACGCTTTTTCCCGTGCACGCGTTTATGAAATATATTTCATTGTGTATATATGTATATACGAAAAGATCTATTACGACCTAGTTTCTATCTGATGGATCGGCGCGTTAACCTTCCCTCGATCTCTCTCCCTCGTCTCTTTCCCCCGTATCGCTCTCACAAGCCGAAAGAAGCCTGGAAAAACCGGGACGCGATAAAAAGTTCATTTTTCACAGATCTCCATTTTCATTTTTGCTGTAACAATTTTTAGCATATAAAAAAGTTTGAGAGAGTAAAAAAGAGGAATTCGTTCGTAGCTTATTCGAGCAAAGCTCACTTGGACCAAAAGAGGGACGCAAAAAGGTTTAGCGAATGCGCTTTTTTTTCTCCTTCGAATTGCGCTCAGCGTCGAAAATGCTCCCACAGGATTCCGATAAAGTATACGTCCGCGTGTATCTATATACGCTCCTATTACTTCACATATTGAGGTTACGAGCACCTGAATCCACGTGTGAAACGCGAGTGTGAGCAATGGTCAAGCTCCGAGTGAGAAATGGATATACACGCTCCTGATTCGAGAGATCGAAACTCTGTATTTGTGCGCCCTTTCCATCTCGCTCCCACTTTCGGGCTCTCGTTCCCCTTTCGGTGAATGCCCGATCAATTGCTGACCTGGAATTGCATTAGTTACTTGCATTTCTGCTCCTGTCGCTGCTGTTGCCGCCGCTCCACGCTATCTATTCCGTATACGTTGATCCGTTTATCTCTCGCTCTCTCATCGTGGGAGTGCCCTCTCGTCCCCCCCCCTCCTCCACCCGCTTTTACCTCCGATAATACTCAACGCTCGATGAAGTGACGTTCGCCGGTGTGCGTGAGAATATCTGTGGAAACTCGCATATATTTCGCTCGTCAATAACGGATATGGTCTCTCCGCGGTATACGTACAAATATATTCCGATTACCCATACATTTTATATGGAATAATCTCTTTGTGATGGGGAACTGCGCTTAATGGAATTTATTCTTTATCAACGCTCCTCGTGGGTTCGTTTGATCGATTATTCCTCGTTTTCCCGGCTCAATTTATATTTCTCGTACAAAGTGAGTTGTCTCCCGGTATATATCCCGAAGAGCAAGAAATCTTCCGTTCATTATAAAAATGAAAAAAAAAATCCAATTTAGCGTGTACCGAATTCTCTCTTTTTTTTACCAACGAGCGGCAATCTTTTTCGCCAAGCTCGCGGATACGTGTGCGTTTGTAGCGTTACGTATTATACGTCAACGAGAGAATTTGCCCCGTTAAACGCGCGACGAGAGTATGCAAACGCGAAAAAACGTGTGTGCGCTTCGCATGCAAAGGGAAAATCCAACGAATGCGCGCGCGGGCTCTTGTACGCGCCGTGACTAACCGTGCTTGTCAGCCGATTCGGTGTTATCCATCGGCGCTGCAGGGACAACGAGTAAAAAACGAAAAAGAGATCCGGAGAGAAAATCGCGAGAGCATCCCGTGTATATGTGCGCCAACGGGAAATGGGTATGAAAATTGAAAGAAAACTTTTCCACGCGAAATAAATATATGTATAGAGACGTAACCAAGGCGACCGCATGCTCTCGCGCGCGCACGCTCTAGTTCTGAAGCTACGGAGGATAGAACTCGTTAAAATCCGAGCGCGTACGCGTTATCGTTAGTTTACAATTAATAAAATTAATTCGTCGGTGCAATCAAGTTTTCTGAGATTGAGGAAAATTTCATCAACAGGACTCGTTACATTGTCTCCGTCCAATTAAAAATTCATAATCTTCGAATGTTTTTCTCCATTCTACGGCTATACGCTGCGGAGCAGCTGACTCCTCGATCCCGGAATGTTTTTTCCCCGAATGAAAATTCAAAATTTAACCGAGAAGCGGTGAAATTGTCTTTTCATTTTCACTCCCCGAGGCTGGTACAGAGGGGAACATCTTGTGACCTCATTTCGAAAAGCGCGCAAACTTTTATTTCCGATAGCGCCAACTTTTATTTCCGGAGTTCGAGTTTTCGTTACGTAAATTTTTTCAAAAACATTCAAAATATCATAAAACCAACGGACCAGGGGTAAAAAAGAGAGGAAAAGAACGGAGTATACGACTTCTCGCAAAATTCAAGTTTTCCCAAGATTCCGAAGTGAAATAACTGTAAAGAAAAAGCAAAATAACAGCAATAAAAAGTATCCGCTGCCAGTAACCCCCCGTATATAAGCGCAAATCGTGTGCACGTGTACGTATACACACGTAATATATGAAACAACTATTGCGGAACTCGAATCTCCTGACCGCTCGTATCCATCGGGAAGTTAGAAATCCTCGTGGGAAATCGAAAGTAGAAACGGTGCCGAGACACGGGCGCTCGTCGTTTTTCTCCTCGCGGACTTTGAAACGAACGACAAAACGGAAGTACGAGGAAACCCGTTACGGAATTGATTATACGCATTTGTCTATAAGTATACACATTTGTAATAGATAAATCAAAAGATTCATCTTTCATGTAACGGCGGAGGAAATAACCGAAAGAAGCACGGAGGAAGAGATGAAAAGATAGAAAGAAAAAAACTTGGATGTATTTTCCGTGTCAATTTTTGAGCGAAAGTAGCTTGTTCCGCGTTGGTCGATGATTACAGTGGATCGGTGTACGTAACGATGTTAACGGTGAGTCGGACTCACGGATCCGCGAGAAAACCAATGAAGGACCCAATTAAAAACCAGCAGCGGTGGAATGGGAGAGTGGAAAAGGAAAAGGGACTTGATCCCTGTGGCAACCGGTGCGTATTAATCCGGCCTATTGACTGTCCGCATCTTCAATTAACGCGACTGTACAGATATTATCCTTTGGATGTGCACAACGAGAAAGCAACACACACATACATCTTTCGTCTCTCTCCGAAATTTCTCTCCGGTGCATACATTTATAAGTAGGTATACACGCTCGTCCAATTTGTCCAAGCTTTATTTTTCTTCTCATTTCCCATCTCTTTCTATCCGAAAGAGCCTTTTTTTAAGTATCAAAGGATTGACTTAATTACGCTTGCATGCCAGATTCGGTGTAATTACGTGGCGCGGAAGGATTAAAAGTTTCGAAATAATGTGAGAGTCCACCGTTAAAAAAAAAGACAAAAACTATAATGTTGACAAACATTTTAATTGGCGCATTAATCATGTTTTGTTAAAAAAAAGGGACGATAATGATCGGTTTTTTGTTCCTCGATGAGAATCGGAAGATTAGTCAAGAGTATAAAACTGTGCTATAAAAACCAAAGCTGTGATTAAAAAGTAGAAAACTGTGTGTTTCTTTTTTTCAAAGGAAATGAGAGTTACATGGGCGTGTTTTCGAAAGTATCGGAGGCAGTTTCCACCGATCGGCTTTCGATACACCGAGGACGTTTTTATCATGGCCGGGCGTGCCTTTTATCTCAGCCTCCGAGTACACACGGGAATCGAAAATGAGCCTGTAAATATTGATAAGTTTGATCCATGAAGCAGGAAAAGTCCTGTATAGATGAGAGGGGAAAAGGAATGAAGGAAAAGCTTCTAAAACTTTCCCGAATCTAAAATGCATATATACACGCCTTTTCCAGAATCCTCGCGAGTCTACCGTCAAATGTTGCAAATCGAAATGAACGAGAGCAAATAGAAAGAATTCTTTGTGTCCATTAATAGTGGCACGTGTGTGTGTGTGTGTACGTCACAGTTCACGTATACCACGTATATGCACACATCGATTACAAAACAAACGGTAGAGAAAGCGAGTTTGAAGTGGGTAGAAAATGCTTTTTCGCAGAATATACAAAAGAAGAGAAGAGAGAAGAAGAGCTGGCTGGGCAAGCAAAATGCCACAAAGAGAAGAGAACTCTCGGCTATTCATTTTTTTTTCTTCCTCCATCTTTGTTCCTTCGTTTCGCTCGACGAATCGTTCCTCCCGTTTCTTCTTTTTCAACGGTTGAGCCCGACGTCGGGCGCGTATCGTATCGTATCGTACACGCGAATGGACCGCCAGAGGTTTCACGTGCTCCCTGACGTGTCGTCGGATGAGCGAGGCATGCACGATCGCGGGCAAAACCGCTTTTGCGAAACGAGAATCGAACGTGACTGAGTAAATATTAAATGCGGCCACAGAGTCATCCATACGTGTGTATATATACATATATATATCCACGTGTAAGCGATATATATGGAACGAGAGAGGAGGAGGCAAGGGGCTCAAGATCGAGGAACGGAGCGAGAAATGGGGATAAAGAGAGAAAAGCGTCGAATAGCGAGAACGATCTAGGCAAGTCCTACAAAATTTACGATAGGTACGACCGGTGTTTGGCCCAACGTTTCGTACACCAAAAGTATCCTATATATATTCCCGATAATACGATAGTGCCTTATGACGTCAGAATCCACACGTACGTACCTACTCATACGTATATTGAGTGTATCTTCACGTTTACGAGTGTATCTGTAGAGGAAATGGAAGAATTGAGGATACCAGTATCGATTACTCTCGACGACAATACAGAGGCCTAGCACGACGAGTAAAAGGTGGCAATGGCAAAGAGAGAACGAGAGCTTGATGCCAATGCTTGTCTGTGGCAAAACGCCGAAGCTGAGGATTGACCTCACCAAGAGAGCTGTATACATATACGACACGAGCTTCACACCGCCTCTTTTCTCGTCTCTTTTTTATCCTTCCCTCATTCCACGCTCTTCTTTCGTCTTTTTGCGTCCTCCACTTCACCCCCTCGCTCTCTTCAATCTCTCTCAAATCTCCGATATATAGAAAATCCTTCCAATTTCGAGTATGATACATCAGAAATGGAGACGCGGAGAACATAGATCCATTTTACTTAGAGATCAAGCGTTCGTTTTCCATGATTTTTATTTCACTGCTCATTTTAATTAGACTCCAGTAGGATTGAAAAAAAGGATCTAGCTGGGGATGAAGATTGACGTTTTCGAGTCTACTCGAGTCCGCGAATGCATAACGGAATATATACAAACTGAAAAGTGAAATTCTCTGCGCTTCACTGTTCATAGAGAAATAAAAACTTTCCATGAATACCGAAATGGAAAATTTCTTTTTTCTCGACCACTCGAGGAATGTCAAAATTTGAAACATCTTATCAAAGTGAGCTCTTCCGGGTTCTGAGATTCCATGCGTTGTGCTGTGGGAGAATCGATTACAAAGTGAGAGAGGGATGTAAAATGCCAACGAGAGAGAAATGTTTTTCTCGTGAACCGGACGGGCCGTGAGGATATTCTCGACGCAATTTTTCACGTACCGAAGCGCGTGTGTTCGGAGGAATGGAGAAGGGACAGAGAGAGCGCAGGCGGAATGATAATACACACACGTACGAGCCGCGAGCAACGTGTGTCACGGACATTCGGAGGAAAATCTCGAATTGTCGTAATGCCTGCAACAAGAGGAGTATACGAGCGGAATACAATCTATATATAACGCACATATATAAATTTATATGTGTACATATAAGAGTTTACATACATCGACAAAGCATGTTCTAGCATCTCCACCGAGCTTTCGAAAAATCTCTGGGATTTACAGTTCCATATCCTCAGGGCTCTTTCTCCCTTTTCTGCTCTCTCTCTGGCGTTCCCTTTTGCTCTCCGGTGCATGCTTCTTGAACTGTTGTTTTTTCCCGCGCGAAGTAAACGCGACTTGAGGGTTAAGGAGATATGAAATCGTCGGGTGTAACGTAAACCGAGACTCGAAGGCTCGACATAACGTCGCGGAGGAAACGACGCGTTGAGGAAACTATACGACGGTGAGGAGACACGAGAAGAGAGGATATGAAAGATTTTGCGGGCTGGAGATCCTCCGACATCCTCATGGATACAAAGACACGAATGAGAAACGTATTATTATTATACTACATGGAGTTTCGCTCCCAGAATTCATTTCGCCTCGTGCTGTTTACGTTTTCCACTGACACACGCTTTATTTTGTATTATTAGCCCCGCTTGACAAAAAAGTAGCGGCATGGAATAATTTTCGTTTCATTTTTTTTGTTATACATATAAGCGACAGGAGACAGCAGGAAAAGTTGGGCGTCTCGGCGAATGGCCGAATCACGGGAAAAAGCCATCAAAGAAGTTTCTTCTTAAAGTGTTCCTCCGGGTCTCCTTCCTCTTTTTCCGCTCGAAATCTCTCTCAAGCGCAACATAAAACTGCAGAAAGTGTCGGAGAAAAACCCCTCGAATGTAAACTCCTCGTGTATATGGTCGCGCACGTATTTATTTTTGTTTAAACGTATTGGTGAAGTTGCCTATAGATGCTGAGAGTGTATTCGATCCTTCCAGTATGTCGGAAAAGTAAGGCAGAAGAACTTCATTGACTGATGGTGACAAATCGTACAGGCTTCCGTGACGAAACTTTTGGATAACTTTTTTTCAATCATTTTTCCACATAAGAATAATAAATAATGGAAAAGCAAAAGTCTTTAATCTCCTTTCACATTCTAGACAAGTGATTGAGCTTTACCGAACAAACGACTCTAGTCTTAAAACTTGAATAAATTCTTTCCTAAATCTTGGGGGATAGGTTCCCGATTAATTGCAGCGGGGACTAAAAATACGTGGGCGGGTGATATAAAAAGCTTCTGCTAGGAAGACAAGGGGCGGAGAGAGAAGGAAGTCAAACTGGATGAGGAAAAAGAGACAAAATTTTTTGATGCTGTAGACAAGAATGAAAGCTCGTTAGTTATTGAAGACGATTGGAGTGAGATGAAAGACAGTGGAGAAGAGAGAAGAATGTTGTCTCACCTTCTCTAACTTGTTCCTCTCCGGGTGCATTGTCGTTTCTTATTCTTTTCAGCGTCATCACAGAGATCTCTCATTACAAAAGAAACTCATCAACGTCTTTTCTACGTGTACTCTCATCTTTTTTCTTCCTTTTCTTCGTCGTTCTCTTCTTTTTATCTGCTGCGTGTCTTTTGTGCTTTCTCACTTTGGAGTTCATCCTGCTCGACGGTCTCATTCCAAAAACACGGACAGCTCACGGCTCTTGAATTTTCGTGAGCGGATAAATAAGCAGATGGCGGTAATCGCTAAGCTTTTATCAACGATACCAGTCTCCGCTGACTATCTGTGTGAAATATTGTCATAATGAGAAAAAGAAGAAAGCTGTCCTTTATTATAAATAGCCGTCGTGAGAATCTTCCAGTTTTTGATGGATCGCAGCAAGTGGGATTAAAGAAAAATTACTTTGATCCATCATTATTCATTGAAGTTTTCGATGTTTGGAGGGACGTCGATGTCTAAAGTGATTCTCATAAGTCGAGTAATCACGGAGTGCCCTGGAAAACGAGAACTGGAAGGAAAGGGGGGAAGGGAGGATTGGTAAAAGCACATCGAGATTTGCATCCCATTCCTGCTGATGTTCGAGTACGTGCAAGCGAGAGCCAGAAGGGTGTTCAATGGGGTCGACAAGTTCGAGTCACGCGCGCGCACGTTCATCCCACAGACGCGAGCTCTCTCCTCTCTCGCTCTCTCTTTCTCTCGCCGCTGATCTCTTTCTCCCTTCTTGCGAGGAACTCGTCGCAGCGCGCTCGTGTCGGGTCACAGATGTGCAAACTAACGAGAACGAACGGGAAGTCTCGCCATCGCGCTCGCCGAGCGTGTTTGCCAAAGCGTGTTGCACCGAAACTAGACTCTAAATCACGATAAGCCGTCGTCCGCACTCTCCGTCGCTACTAACGCACCCGAAAATACTTGTACACGTAAAGCTGCCGTCCACGAAGACGAACACACGTACGAGCAAAGATTAGAGTCTGAAGGAGAAGGGAAATAGACGATCCACGCTCTCGCGTTATCGCTCTGCTACTCGATACTTTTGCTGCTTAGCCGGGATCCCCGCGCGTTTGGGGATCGTCCACCCCAGTCCCGAACTCAAATCCCGATACCCCGGATTCTCCGTGATTGAGCCACCAGTGACGATCATAAAAAAACTAGAGCTTCAGAGCGAGCTTTCACGATAAACAGCTCGTAAGTTTCCTAACACCTTGTTCAGAATTGAAATGCAAAACTGTGTAGCGAGTTATGGGGTTCTATTTTCTCTAGCTAAACGAATCCCCGGCTCTTCTTAATCCTGCCACAAGTTACTCCAATCAACGTGATTGCGTTTGTTAAGCAGAAACCGTACTATTAGTATAATGTACGGCTCCAACAGTTGGGTTTTAAAATTTAGGGTTCGCTCGAAAGGTTTTTAATCTTGTCAGCTTGAATTATAATATTTGCACACCCTATATTTGGTAGCTGACGATTCGAAATGATCATTATTCAAAGGAGGTTTGCTCTGTTGATGGCATTGATTGACAATAGCGAAAAATTGAATCTCTTGATTGGACCTGGCAATGACAAAAGCTAGGATTGCATTGGCACTAGGTGCATCGATATTGACCACCTTTACGATAATCCTGAAACGCTTATCCAATAACGTTTTGCTCCGAGTTATAGAGGCCGTGTATATGCTCTTTTCACGCTCCGTCAGAGTGAACCCTGTGGTCCAATTAGGAGACTATACACAGGGTTTGTCCTCCGGTCGACTCTCTTCCTCATGAGCTCCTTTTGCGAAATTCAAATCCGTGAGTGCGGCTCAAGTCTCTTCTGCTCGCATTAGAGCAAAACAGAGCGTGTGGGCGCAGCTTCAGCGAGTTAGTATATTAGTTAGAGGGTCTTAGGGAAGTCGCACAAGGAGATTGTGGAACGAAAATACGGAGTAGAGGAGCGCCAGGTCGGGTACATCGTCCACAGACGTTTCGTCTGTGTATCCTCATCCTACCGCGCTATATGTTTAGTGCTTCCTGATCATCAAAGCGACGAACCGCTTCTGTACATAATTGACCTAAGGTCTTGGTGCGCTCGTGAACGATATAACCACAATCGGAGAACGACAAGGAGAGACCGAGGAGTTTGAGAAACCGAGAGGGAATTGAACACAATTGTCAATATGGACTTGATATTTGCTCCAGAACCATCAACAACGCATCGAATACCTTGAACGCTTGGGGCATTGTTGGTGTTAACTACTGCAGTCACCGAAAACGTAGATCTTATTCAACAGCAATCATCATTCCGTGAGAACCTTTCAACTCCCACCTTCAATCTGTTTAAATCCTTCCCAGTTGTTTGCTAAGGTTTAAAGACGAACCGGATTGTGGCAGTGCTCTCAAAAACGTGTCAATAATAAGATCTACTTGAATGGAAGAGGAAAGATTGACTTCACTTCCTTTGTCCCTAGCTCATTCCTCACTGTTTCACCTCAAAATAGTTAAATTCATAAGCCTTACGAAATGGTGTACCTAAAAACATTAATAATTCTTATAATACCAACTTCTTAAAATGTAATGGTACCTTTCTTCACAATGGTTAAATAAACTAATTCTATCAATTGACTTTGAACTGTGATTATTCCAATGGTATTCCGGACATTTTGGATTAATCTTCAAAATTTCAAAACAAACATCGCCGTAGTAGCTGCACGTAATTGGTGTGAAGCCATGTCGGTCACGACTGATCCACATTTCGTTTCACTACTGTGTTGCAGCTCTCTAATGGCCATGGTCTTGAGAAAAAAAAACAAACTCTCCGGCCACTGTGTGTTGAACTGCTCTAGGAGCGGAAATCACGGAAAAATACTCTCACGTGAAAATAATCCTCACAGTACTCTCAAAAGCAACTGTCAGAAGTTACTCTCACATAGACAGATGCATCTAGTCAAGTCAAATTGTTCAAACGTACTACTTCCAATCATCGCACGATTGTACTTTTTTGGCCAGTACACGAAATGCATTGTGACACAAAGTTTAAAACTGAACACTTCAAGAAGAGAAAATATGGCCACGATATTGCGAAGTGAAAAATCGTTATTGCGCGGAAAACACATTTGATTCAGCATGTTACCTAGAATTTTTAGTCATGGCGTCTTATTTCAAGAAGTTCTAATGAATCGGCATGCTCCAGGGGTTTCTATCCTTCGGTACGAGTTCGCTGATTTCATAGCAGCCTCCTTTGCCTCTCTCTCTCTTACACTGCACATATATGTATAAGAACCGGAAGTGCCAGGAGGTTTACGAGTACACAGAACATACGGAACGAAATCACCGTGCAGCGACGTTATTCACATACACCGAAAACACAAATACGTACGTGTACGGAGAGAATAAATGCCAGTGATGGAGGCAACTAGAGTGGTAGTGATAAAACGGTAGTGGAGAAAAGCAAGCACGGGGCCTGCCGCGATTCCGTGTGCGAAGAAGAGCGTCGAGTGGTGAGGGGCGAGAGAGGTACAGAATCCGAAACTCGTGCAGGAATTGGATGGTAAAAGTGAGAGAAACGAAGAAGTCGGGAGAGAACAGAGGGGGATGCAAGGCGCGCGAACGAACTGTGCCAAACTAAAACAACTGAAATCGGCAAACTAAATCACGATACACCGTTCCAGCTTTTGCTCTCCTCTCTTTTCCTCTGCACAAAAACATACGTATATTCGTCGCGAAAGTTTCTCTCTTTTTGCCAGTTTCCTTTTTTTCTCGTTTTTGCGGTAAAAATCGTACGTTGTGTTGAAAAACACCAATGCGAACTGGCATAGGAGGAAAGAGCGTAACCCGACTCACTTTCAACCTCAAATCGTGTGGGCTACACCCTTTTGATTGCTAGAAGCGGATGTACCGTCGATGTTTCGATATCACACACATACACACACACGCTCGTGAACATTTTGACTTGTATGTTCGTACTTATGAGTCGCTTGTGTGTAAGGTGCCTGTTTGTTGTTTGTATTTGTGTATTGTACGTGTATGAGGACGGCGATGCCGTCGGAATCTCGGCCCTGCAATTTTATTACTCTTCTCTAACTCCACTTCCACTGCTCTCCTGCTTTCTCCGTTCTCTCCTCTCTCACGACTTTTTCGATACTCCTCCGGAGCGATCGGAGCGCGATCCGGATGCGCAAAAGCAATTGCGAAATTCACGATATTCGATGCCCGTACGTACATGAGATAATATATCTTCCGATAAAGCGAAAGGAGAAATAAGAAGAAAGAAATCGAAACGATGTATTTGTATGGAATGGAAGAGTCCCGGGTAGGTGTATCGGCTCTTCGAGGGAAAAATGGGCTCATCCAATTCCGGATGAACGATGCTTTTCGCATCGACGTTATCCCAAAGTTATACCCTCTCGTATTATCCTGCATATCTTCCGCCCGCTCGCCTTCTCCTTTCTTGCTCCCAACAGTTTTTCCCAATAACGTGCAACATTCCAGGAAATTCTTCATAAATTTATTTACCTAATCGATACTGCGTTATTAAAATTTCATTTTACTTATTGTCGGTGCCGTGATCATTGGAACCACGGTATCTTCCTACGGATAAGTAGGTCTTACGACCCCAGAGAAGGACCTTTTGTCTATCCGTAAGGATCCGCGACCCCAACAACCATTAGACCGTATCCGATTACCGATAACTATAGCTTCTAATTTCTATTGATAACTTAGTAAATCTGCTCTGTACGATTTTCCGACTTACTGCACAAAATTTGGAATTCAATTGTACTAAGTAAACTACGAACGGAAATATTCAAAAGCCATTGTAATCTACCTGCGATCAACCTATTAGTTCGCTTCTCAGCGTAACATACGTTGTTAATTTGCTTCGATCCCGATGTACACCCATCTGAAAAAAATGAATTTACAACGGTGCGCAAACACTGGGGTTTGGCGCAAAGCTTTGGAAATGAACACTGGCTAACTCGTTAAAAATCGTATTCGTGCAATGATTTCCGTTAAATTCTCCAGCGATTTTTGTTTTTCAAATTTTTTCGGGCTGCAGGTTCGACAGAGAGAAAAAGGGCCGAGTATCCACTGATACGAAAAACGTTCAGGTCTCTCGCTATATCTATATCAATAAATACAGTAAAGAGATTGAGGCATCAAATTCAGTGGGTCTTCCGCACTCGTGGTGAAAAAAAAAGATGGAAAAATGGGAAAGAGAGGGCAAAAAAAGCAGCGATCGTTCGGATTTCCATGGTATGCGGTATCGTATCAAAAACGACACGCAAATTGGACGGTCCGTGTTAAGCGTGATGCGTGAATCATCGCGCGGAATGGTGTCCCGGCTGCTGCCACACGATATGGCAAGCGCGGGTGCAACGTGCGAACAAGCTCCGAGCTCGGAAAGAGCTTGAAATTTGTGGTGATGCGTTCCACCAGAGAAAAAAAGGCCAAAAAAGAGAGACACGACGAGTACCAACATTGGGAATCACTACCTTTTCATCGACTCTTCGCGATTGCCTTTGCCAGGCCGTACAGGCAAAAACGGGGGCTATTGCAGTTTTCAAGAGCTACATGAGTGACGCTGAATGTGGAAAAGGACAGATCCAGAGGATGGAGGAAGAGGAATGAAAATAGTGAAATGGGAAGCGAATTAAAAAACGAGAGCAAAAATGGCAAGTATGTGAAAACTGGAAGTTGTAACGCGAATAACGTTCCCGTTACGCGTCGTGAACTAGGAGTTACACGTACATGTCTCAATGATATACACATGACCGTTTGGATGGGATATCAGTTTGACTGCTTTGCTACTTTTTTCGCAAAGGGAGAAATGCGAGAGGGCGAAATCACCGCAGGGCCGTGGCCATTGCTATGCAAACACGTACATGGCGTACATACGTACAGGACGCATGTGCTCGCAACACTCTCTCATTTACTCTCCCACGCTTACAGGATTTGGCGCATTCGCTCGGTCCAATTCCAACTCCGGGCTGTATATACCAACGATTTTTTTGTTCCCGCTGGTGCGTGAATCGCACCAATACTCCAGCGAAGGAAGATTTCCGAGGCTGGAACACAAAATCGGGTAATATATGCATAATATGTATAAATATACATACATGCATACATTGGTTATAACACTCGTCGCTGAACGTTGAAGTGGAATCACGAAGTTAAATCCATGCCAAACCAACGCTGAGGCTGTACCGAGCATTATGATCCTGCGCATTCATGAAAAAATATTGTAACCTTAAAACGCAAACCGAGTGAAAAGGCGGGGGAGCGTGAGCATCCGCGCGGTTCGAAAATCTCTGGCATAAACGCGGAAACGGCGAGGCTGTAACGAGAACCGCTGCGAAAAGTTTTCTCCTCTCGGTGTGTTTTACGGAAAAATGAGAAAGAAGGGAATATCCATACATACATACATATACATGTATACGCCGAGGGGATGAATGAACGAAAGAGTGAGAACGGGAGGGAGTTTGATGCGGGTGTAATGTAGGTGAAAACGTAATCCACTCGCGAACAATTCGTAAACTAGCCTCGTATACCAATATTATTCCGTTTTACGGAAACGCGAGACCCGCACGGTGGAATAATGCGCACTCTTTCCGGTGTAACTCGTTATATTGCAAAGAATCAAGCGAACATTTTCTTCCCCTTTTTTACGGGCTAATGTTTCGTTCTTGATCGCTCTCGGTGGATGTTTTGTCTGCTCGCTGCTTTTTGCTTGTTAGAAAAAGTTTCTTCCACTCGAGAACGTACTCGAGATTCATCGGGTATTACGGAAGTTGAGTAAACATTTATTCTCGAGTACTGAAGATGAAGCGGATCTATAGATTACACTTTGAGCTTAATGCGCTTTTATATGGATTTGTGTATATAATTTATGTATTATATTCTTCTGTCGAGGATTCGTTAAAGATCAGCTCCGAGTCGCGCTGCTTCCGGTCTCAGGACTCTTAATCGTAAACTCGGAAAGTTCTTTTACCCTCGTTCTTTTTCATTTGCTCCCTACCCCCTCTGCGCGATCTCGATCTTCCGGCGCTTTCGAACGTCGAGGAGCCGATCTCTCTTTCACTCATTTAAGACTACCGACTGAGCTTGTACCCAAGTACCATTGAAAGTCAATGTTTCAGCTCCTACACCGGAATCATTTGCTCGCTACGAAAATGCTTAAGAAAGTCCAAGGAAGCGAGGAGAGGAAGGAGGGAAAAGGCTAAAAAAGACAAGAAAGACGGGTGTACAAAGATTCGCAGAATTCTCAGAATATCGTTTGAATCGCTGAAAGAGTCATTTGAAATTTTATCTCGTTCCTTCCCTTTCTTTCTTGCTCCTCTCGTTCTCTCTCTTCCGTTCTCCTCGTGATAATTACTATTCCTGATGAGCCCCTCAGGCTTCTCTTTTCGCACACTTGGCCGCCTCTCTTCTTCGCTCCTCCCCCTTTTTCTTCTCTCTTCCCCGAGCATGGATTCGCTGCAGATACGACGCGGAGAGTAGTAAAGTAGTGTCCCTCCGGCGCGCGTGAGTCTTTTCTCTTTACGCTGGGGAAAATTTTAGTAGCACTGATTGGACGCTTCGGTTCGTTAGGGAATTTTCTGTGTACCCACGTATACCGAGAAAGCGAGCGAATCGAGATAAGAGAATTCGAGTTAAATGAAGAGAGATAGACGAAAAAGAAGCTAAGTATCTCCGGCGGATTCCAAAACGCCAACGAAACTTTTGTCGACGATGGAAAAAGGACTTTTTCTTCCGTACACCAGAAAACAAAATCCACTGAAATAAAAAAAAATACCACAATGATACAAACTCTAACAACAACAAAAAAGAACTGATCTGAGACTTACAACAAATATTGACAGAATCGGATTCGAATCTCATGTATGTAAAGGAAATCACTTTTGAATCCTTCCCCCCTAGAGATTCCACTTAAAAAATTCCGATTAAAATCCGTGACGGTACACTATTGATACAATGCGTCCCCTTTCCGCGATGTCTCGTTTCCCTCTCGCCACGTATTATTTTTGTTACCGCTGGATTTCTTTAACCCTCGGTCCTCAATACATGGAACTCTGTGTACATTACAAAGAGCACATTCTCAAAGAATCGAAGTCAAAGTTGGAGGATCGGTGTGTGCGTTAAGGAGGAACGAAAATGCACGGTCTCGTTCTCGATCCGGGCATTCCGCGTGCGCTCATGATCGTGTATATCCTTATGTCATTGTTGCCAAGAAATGATCGATGAAGTGATGACGTGAATATTGTGACTGAGGTCTCAGAGATTCGTGTGCGTATTTTCGTATCTCGTCTCTCTCTCTCTCTCTCTCCTGCTCTCATCTTGTCGTCTCCTTTTCCCTCTTCCTCATCTCGAAGCTGTTAATCCACTGTCATGCAGGTGTTAACCTCGTCTCGAACCGTTCACGATGAGTTATTATTATAAATCGTATACGTGAGAGAACGCCCGAGGTTGATGGATCGGATTGCCGGGGATATTCATTTACGAGATCGAACCTCGTATCCGCGCTATATTGACGTTTAAAAACCATCCTCTTTATCACCTCCCCAATCGGGGTTCGATACCGAAATGAAAATTCCTTCCGACTCCTTGAATTTTATAAAACGGAAGTTATGCCCGTTTCATTGAAAATATTCTCTCGCTCGAGCGACTTCATATACTTTTGTACACAATTTTTTTTCTCCTCAGTCTCTCTTATACTACATCCCACTTCTCCTCCTCGTCTTGTATTTTTCTCAAGACTTGCCCAACTCACAAATTCAATCGCTCTGTGAAACCATTTCCGTAAATGTATGAAGTAAAGAATTTAATCTTCTTTCTTTTCCTCCTCGATCTCTTTTTTCCCTTTCCTCGCCCCTCGTCCCGTCTTTTCTGGAATGCATTTTATTCGCTTGAAAGGCTTCTCGAAATACATCAAACTCGCGTAACTATACGTATCACGAGCCGAACGAGTAGGTGGAGAGGACGGGAACTTCGAAATTGAGGAAAGAAAGAGAAAACCGTTCGATGCGCCTTGCGAAAATATATAGAGGAATCTCTCTTGTCGTTCTCTGGACCAAGAATAAGGTTATGTTATAAGCTATTGGGATTTACAAGCGCCATTACAATGTACATGTGTAGTCAATATTCCTGGTCGTGCGTACGCGTGTACGCTTCGCCCTTATATACGTGTATATACATACACGATCAAGAGTACAGACATATACATATACATTATATACATATAGAATATATACATATGTATACATATGCAACGATAAAGACCACTTTGTGTAATAAGGTATAGAGGTCTCTTCGTAACAACGTAGCCATCCTCAATATATGTGCACATCAAGTACCAGGTTGTTCTCCTTTTACCTTAAGACTATCTCGATCTCCCTGCCCCTCTCTTCTTCTCCTCTTTATCATCAAAAGATGTGTCGAGTAGAGCCAAGATTTTGCGTACAATATTCTACGAGGCGTCCACGAAAAGCCGAGAGAACGATGAGAGGAGAATTGAGAGAGAATGTTCCTCGTCGCCTCGTCGATATACATGACTGCATAACAAGAGATCTTTACACCCTTTGGTATTATCTCTTCCGGGCTTGAGACTTTCTTCTTTTTCTTTTGCTCTCTCTCTCTTTCTCTCTCTCATTATTCCGGCGACGATCCTCTTTCGGAAAAAGCTCTATAAATTGTCCATAAGATCCTCAGAATAGGGCCTCTGAGGCACCTTTTCTTCTCTCTCTCTTGCGTGTCCTGGTTCGTCCTCTTTTTCTCCCTGTTTCTATCTCAAGTTCCGCTTCTAGCCGATTTCGTAGGAGTTTACCCTAGCTCTCGGGGCTTTTTCTCCCTCAGGAGACCGCGAGCGAGATCTGCTCGTTGACATTCATAAGACGCTCGCGGAGGAAACGCAAGGAGAGCGTCAATTCACTTATCGCGTCGATTTTTCTTTTCTCGATTGGACGTTTTTTATACATCGGATATGGAAAACGATCTCTCGGATCGTTTTTTTTTTGTAATCTGTGCCGACGTACATATATCAAAATATCTCGGACAAATGGCTCCGAAAATGTTTCCTCGATTTCGTATTCGTCCCACTCGCTGTCCCGGTCTCTTGATATTTTTTTTTTTTTTGCCTCTTCTGGTACAAATGTGCGAGAACACTTATCGACTCGGTCCCCGTCGCTCATCCCTGATTGAATTTCCCTCACTCGAAATCAACGCGTGCGTGTATACGATTGAGATATATATTCGCTCAAATTGGGTCGTCCCTCAATCATCGAAATTTTATGAAAAATATCGCGCGTGTAACTCTCTGTCAGAGACCGGACTGAGAAATTTATTAATGGACGATTGTTCTTTTCTGTCCAAACGATTCACGAGCTATCTAATGACAAATCGAAACCCGTGAAGGAAACAAATCGAAAACCTTTTCACGATATCCCGAAAACAATTTACATTTTTTCGAGAACGTAATGGGCTTTTATCTCCTTCGCTTTTTTTATTCGCCTTCTCTCTTATGAATAATTGATTATCGTGAACGATCGTTCGTTATTATTTTGATAGAAAATAAAGGCTGAATGGACCGTGTGATTCGAGTGACTCCGGAATGATTTCCGTTCTCGAGGAGAAGTCGAAGATATATCTATCCACCGCGTGAATGTGTCCTTGAATTTCAAGGCGAATCCTAATTAGGATCTCTTGTCACGAAACGCGAAAGTGATGCCTCTCTCGCGAGATCTCGTACAATCGGGCTCGCGAGCTCGTACGTCGAGAATAACAAAAGTCCTGGGATGAGAGAGAACGATACGAGAAAGACGTCGGCCCACACGCTCGTTATAAAACGTCAAGTCGCGCTCGTTCTCTTCATATCCCGGCGTCTCACTTCGATGATGTACGAAGCGATCGCGATGCGATGACTCACTTTATTATATCCATGAGAATCACGGCGCGATTCTCACCAAGAATTTCGAACGATTCACAGCTCTCCCTCGATACATTCTAAAGGAGATTGAAAAAGGCAAACAATGAGGGAAAAAATATTTGGACCCGAGTCTCCAGGTGTCTCAGGATTTATTATTTCACCACCCCTTTGGCTGGTGACTCGTCTTCTCATTCTTCTCCAGCTTTTTCCAACACTTTGTACGCGTGACACGTTTTTTGTCGCCCCAGAAAATGTGCTCGCGCCGCCCCGAAATATACGAGGTCGCTTTATGGAAGGGACATTCAAAATAGTCCTCACGTACGCGCTATTTTCCCTCTGTCTGGATGATATTTCATGCTGGTATGTATGTACCACGAAAAATATTGAAACGTCATCGTTCATTAAGAATCCATTCTCGCTCCCCCCCTCTCTCTCTCTCTCTGTGTGTAATGTGCGCTAGGAGCTGCTCGAGGAATCGTATGAAAAAGGAACCCTCTAACCGAGAGTATGACAAGCGAGAATTTCTGCTCCACACTTCCTCCTCCAATTTTATATAGAATATTTTGATATATTTACACACATTCATTTTGCTCGCACACAACGTGCACTTTAAATAATCCGAAAGCTTTCGTACCGAGGCGAGATTTTCTTTCTTCGTATTTTTTATTTTTCATCGCGAGTCCACTCTCCAGGATCAACACACGTGTACATAAAGGGAACATAATCGTCGTAGAAAAAGAAATTATAAAAAAACGTGTACACGGATCAAAGTCTAGGATTCAATAAACATTCGAACGAGTCGATATTAATTTGAATGGCGCACGAGGGCTCGCCAATTCTCGTCCCAGTGGATACAAAAGCCCGTAAGTGCGGAGAGGTAAATGTTCGATGCCCAGAAAGCTCGGGTCTGCAGCGGACCGAGCATGTCGTATTGCATTTATATGGATATGAACGATATTATACACTCTACACTCGGAAATATATGACGTGCACCGTGTATACACATAGAAATATATATTCATTCGAATGCGGCAGTCTTTTAATCGAAGTGGAACAGTGAATAGGCAAACACGATCATTCCAAATATAGAGAATATTCGCAACCGAGGGAAATGGCCAGCGAAGAGTTACGGACAACATGCGCGGAATAGTTTTCAATAATTTCCGTCTACGAAACGACAGATCCACGATCGAAAATAGGAATTTGTATACGGGGCATGTTCGGGAGAACAAAAAAAAAGTTCGACGTATATACAAGTATATTGATTCAGCGAGCTCGTTCGCGTCGAGCGAATTTTTCGAAAGAGCGAAAGTGTCAAAAAAACGAACGACGCAAAAAGCGCTGACTGTTCAAACGCAAATAATTCTCACGCGTACACGTAAAAAAAAGACGAAAAATTGTATATCCGAGCTGGAGATAAGTTTATTCCAATTTCTTTTTCATCGCCGCTCCGGGAAAAACATAAAAGTTTTTCGTCGAGGTGACGAGCGATTTAGGACGATGACTTTTACATATATATATATATGAGGAAGAAAAATAATGGTAGGGAAAAGTGATCGATCGTCAGGGTCCAAGTGCAACAACGACTGGTATGTGGCTCCTCTTCGAGCCTCTGGATAAGTCCAGAAGGAAGGGAGACAGACGAAGAGATGCCGTAATTAAAACGCCAGAGCAGCGGCGCCCGAGCGTCTCCGAGAGTGACATCTGGTCTTGCGCTCCGTAGCCGAGAGCCTTCCTCGCGGCGAGATGTGGCAAGCTCCAGCACAAACACACGGAGTCAATCCTACGAAGCAACAGAGCATATATACATATCAGAGAGCAAGAGAGAGAGAGAGAGAGAGAGAGGCGAAGAAGAGAGTAGTTCTCTTGGCATCGGTGACATACAGCCCCGAGGCCACAAGCACCGTCGTCGACGATGTTTCCCGTCCTTTCGTCGACAACATCCCCCAGCTTCCTATAAACCTCCGTTCTATATACACGCGATCCTCGACGCGCTCATCTTCGTCTTTTTAACACTCGCTCCATTTCGCTCTCTCACTCTCTCGCCAGTTTTCTTGGCCTTTGAAGAAACCTGCGAGATTCCCTGACGACGACACGTGATGCATTCCCTCGGTAAACTCGCACTGTACAAAGTGTGATTGCGACTCTCGTCGAATAATTGAAAGGCAAAGATACACGTCTTTCCTATTTTTCAATTCCGTGATTCTCCTCTCGGATTCTTCATTCTCGTCTTTCTCACCAAGCTCCACGCGTATAATTAAAATCAAACCGAAAAACGATGTAGCATCAATTAAGGAGAGTGAGAATTAATGAACGCTGTTACTTGAAAATTTTACATTTCCACGTACAGATATTCCGTAGCGTTTGGATATATGATTGCATAATACAGACGGACTGATAAAAATACATTTTCCTGATGAATGTTTGAGAAACGCTCTTCATTCCGTGGAAAAACTTTTCGGAACGTGAGATTACAATTTTGCGCCCGCGATATCTCACACGCCCTCCTCCGTTACACTTTTCTCTCTTTTCTGCTCGCCACTCTCCTGGATTGACTTCCTTTTTTTTTGAATACGTAAAAGGATGTAATTGTTTCGATTAGACAGGGAGTGCACTTTCATTTTAATCCGGTGTATGGAAGGAACATTTTCTGGCAAACGAAAAGGCTTAATTTCCATTATTCAAAGTGCCACATTATGCGATCCGCTATATTTTTTCTCTCACGGGTGTATAGAGACGGAGGGACCATTCCTATCGCTTTCGAATCTTCTATGTGATCAGAGAATAATAGACGAGTGGAGAAAAAATATGTAAATAATTATGGCAAAACCACAAGAGCGGAGCTGGCAAAAAGCTGGGAAAAGAGAGACGAGATGAAAAAAAAAGGAAGGACGAAAAACACGACCTCGAGCGTTTATATGCTCGCTTTTATCAAGAGCGAGAATTCCTCTCTACGGAATGACGGAAAAGTATAGAGTTGGCGCAACACACAGTGTCGAACTTTTTACCAGTCGGAGGCGAGTTTCTCTAATTCTAGACTCGAAAGCGTTCGGATCGTCAGAAAAATGTATCCGACTTCAAGGGGGCGTTTAAAAAGCATTTTGAGTCATTGATGATGAAAAACAGAACGGGAGGAGATACGCGTACGCGTGGAGCGCGTATATCGCAGAATGAAGACGTGGAGTTTCGAGTTTCTGTAATTGCGGATCAGCGCTAAACGCTTTTTTGCTGCGAAAACGAAGAATGGAGAATAAAAGAAAAAACGTCCCGGGAGTCTGAGCTCGAAAAATATCCAGACGAGAGTAATTAGGCTCGCGAAATTCGTATATATATTTGTCTCGATCCCTCACGACCGCTAATATTCATTTTATTGCCATTTCGTCCTTGCAACGGACCGCGTCTTTTCGATAATTCCACGGTTTCGGATTTACGGTGAGGGGAATAGCGTTAAATCGGTATTTCGCGGTCTCGTGTGAGAGCGCCAGACGAATATACGGAGACTCGTTGGTCACTGGTGAATTGCCCGGGGCTGACACCGGGACCTTTTCTCTCTCCATCTCGACCCGCCGTAGAGATACGCTCGCTCGTTTCTCTCCCGTGAAACTTGGGAATGATCTCCGGGCTCGGAGTTAGTGCAGCGCGCACATACGGCGAACGGGACGGAGACGGGCAAAAGCGATTTCGGTGTAGCAGAGGTACAGAGAGAACAGAGAGAAAGAGAGAGTGAGAGAGAGAAAGCTCAATATCGGGGAATCATCATGATTATGCGCATTTTGTACGAGAGGGGGCGCTCTTAGGGTTCCCTGCAATCCGCCATTGGATCGTATCGGCCCCGTGGCACAAAGCAACTCTCGCCTTCATCTCTCTTTTCCACCCCTGCCCTCGCTTTTGGAAAATGTATGAGGTTGTCGACCCGGACCGATAGTACTACAGATAAATTCGATGGAACTCGTGCGTTTTCCCGGATTATGAGAAACAATGTCAAAATACGTTTCCCCGATACACCGATTTCCAGATTTTCATTCGAATTCCTATTTTTCGTCTCTTTAAACTCCAATTTTATAACGTTTTGCTTCGCTTTTAATCTAAAAAATTCCTTCCTCCATTATTCTCTCTTTTTGAACACGCCTTTGACTCCGTCTGCGCGAGCTCGCTATTTTATCTACATCTGTATCGTTCGTAAATAAGTTTCGAGAAAGAGAAGTTGTGAGAAGGATCGGAGAGGAAGATGGAAGAAGCTCGAGATCTGACGCGGTCTCGTACTCACGTACAAATCGAAGCTTGTCGAGGAGCTGCACACGCGCTCCTCCATTGTCTTTTTTCGGCATTTACTTTTTTCCATCCCCGCGCCATTCTTATTTCTCGAACGTGCTCCCTGTATATTTTCGTGTACATTATTCCTCTCGGTCTCTCGTGTCCTCGTTGCCGTTGTCTCTGCGCCAGCCCGTTCGCCAATTGAAGTCTTTTTTTTTCGAGACTCTTCTTTTCAGGTTTTTGCCTCTTTTTCTCCCATCCCGATTCGTAGATTCGCAAGAGCACTCTCCGTATTGCGAGACGAATTCTCGTTTTCCGTGAAATGGAAACTCTCGACTGTGACGACTCTCCTCGTGAGCATATTGTCGTGTGTCTCTTCGTCCGTTCTTCCCCATGCACGCTGATATATGCACGCTCTTATTTTTATCAGAGATCAAATCATCAGTTAACATGATAGGACAAATCCCTAACAAATTTGAAACCATGTTCGGAACGTAATTGGTTTGCTATGAATAGTGTTAATATTCATTCAACTCACTCAGATCTGTAACTACAAACTCTTGATCAATATCAATCATGTGTACTAATTGCTTATCACTATTCAAATTGTGAATATTTCTATCGAAAGAAGAATTTCCAATTCAACTGCACTTTCAGCTCAACCCGGGCCTGTTAACAACACCCTTGAGGTCATATTGCATTTCAAGTACCTCAGGAAATGCCTGCATATTACAAAGTAATGTTACTATAGTCGCATTGAATAAAGTAAATATAATAGTAGTCTGTAGAATATAGTTACAGCTATATTTTATAACTATAGTATAATTATATAACTATTATAATATATAAAGTATATAATATATTATAATATAATGATACGTCGTATAATAATATATAATAATATGACATATAATATACATAAAATATAGTTGTAACTATATTTTACAGACTACGTCATCGTATATAGTATTCGTACTATATCCTGCAACTATGCTTATATACCCAAAATGCAACAAATAGCTAATCGACGGAAACATAAACGAATATTGCAACACAACCTTATTAACTCGCTTCAACAATGAATATATTCATCATGCATCATTGAGATCGCGACAGCTGATGTTCACTATTAAAATTTCAAAAAAATGCATTTATAAACTGATTCGCAATGCAACTATACTTTAATCACGACCCTATTTACCACTCACTCGATGTCGCACTGCATTTTAAGTACATCGGGAAACGCTTGCATGTTACAAATTAACGCATATACGGTGCTCACTATATTTTGCAGACTGCATCATCGTATGCGGTACTTGCGCTATATTTTGCAGACCGTGTATATACAGCAAGCGTTATGAATGAACTGGTCTAGTAGCTCCACCAGGGATGAACCAGTTTTACCATTCACACGAGAGCATCCAAACGCACACTTGAAGCCCTTACCTGTACATGGACCCAGACACGCTTATTGGACGTGGAATTACGTAACCGTTACGTACGAGACTATTACAGCATGCGATTCATTCTACAAATGCGCCATGCACGACAAGGCATGCCCTGATATACACTCCAGTTATATCCACGGTGACATTTATGTATGAATATAGTCCATACCCAGTAATAAGTGTTCAATATTTCTCTCTCCTCGTACCTATCGGCTCGTATACATTATGCATCGCAATCCTGAGATACCGTGACACGGGATCTGCAAATTTGATAATTCATATTTTATTTTATAGCAAGAAGAAAACAACGGATCGATAGCGTTATTCGAAATTCCTCGAAATCAAATGAATTATTTTATCGAAATACGAATCACGCATGAAACATTTACCGAGTAAAAGGTTACTCGGCTCCGTGTAAGTCATAACAGAGCATGAGTGTACGTGGTTAAATATAGTGCAAGTACAAGAAAAGACCAATTTATTCAACAACTTCCATAGGACGAGTTGTATAGCTCGAAGTCTTGGAGAATTCTCACCTCTCGCTCTTCGGCCTTCTTCTTCTTCTTCTCTCGCAACTTGCTATTCTTTTTCTTGATCTCTTCTTGTTCCGAGACAACGAGATATTCTCTTTCTCTTTCTCGCGGTTTCTTATCTCCACGGTGTGATCGATGGCACGCCGAGACCACTCCTCGCGGGCGGACCTGCATCCACCTTCTTCTTCTTCTTCTTCTTCATCTTCGTCTCGACGAGATCTTCTGGAGCGTGTGTTTCACTGCAGAAAGTGTATATATAGTTACGAAACTAGAAGGTGAACATACGGAAGAAAAGAGCAAGGAGAAGGAAAGTTGTCGCGAAAGATCGAAGTGAAACTCCCGCTTAAAAAGTTCTTTGTCAACTTTTGTAGTCTCGACACACTCTTCCTTCAACTTGTTCCCGTATATAAATACCAGGACTGGTATATATATTAAATACAAGCACGGCACGTATGTCAGTTGCAGGAGGATGAATGGACTCGCGTGGCGAGTACCCAACTCCCCCGTATACGAACCAGTTCTACAGTTACGTCTTGCGCCGTCCGAGATCGTTACACCGTAATTATTTTAATACGAGTTACGTAACGAATTCATTTTGCTCTCGCGAATCATAAGGATAATATGCGAGAATGTTTCTTATTTGTAGCTCTCTCGCTACTTTTTCTCATCCTCTGCCAAACCGGCCAGACGTTTATTTCTCTTTCTTACGTACACGTTTCTTATCGCGAGGCTCAATCGGGAAGGCGAATCCTCGCGAACGCATCAGTGGCGCGGAGAAGGACTGGGAACCGGATTATTTAGCGAGCAACGTGACAGGAGTTAAGTCCTTTTGTTTTCTAGAGACGAAGATACAACGATGTCTGAACTCCAGGACCGCCCTCTTCACTCGTTGCTGCCCTCTCGGTTTTTTTTTTCATTTTTTTTTCATACACATCTTTTTTTAAGTTGGTCCTCTCTTTCTCTCTCTCTCCTCGCAAGGAGCAAAACTCTCTCGGTCTTCGGTTCTGGGAATCTCGGCTTTAGCGTAGGAGAAACAAGGACTCGCGTCGTCGGGCCATTAATGCCGGGGAATCCGTAGGCACCGTGTCTGCTCTTGTAGTTACGCTGCCTACGCTTTTATACATACAAATTTATACGCGTACAAACACCAGCGAGTCACGAGCTACGAGTATGCTTATATATCGCGGAGACAACGGGCAGAGTCTATCATCAAAAGCGAGAGCAAGTTACGCTAATGGTGATAAACTTAAACGTACTTCGAGCGCCATTATATTCGCATAAAGTTAAAGTTAAGTGCCATTAGCGTGAGCTGTGTGCGCAAACCCATCGCGATATGTATATCAGGTGCGTGAGTACGGAGTGGAGTAAGTGTCGATGGGGTCCTCTCGAAGATCTCCGTTTTCCATGGGCATCCGCGCGGATGAAATGAAAAATAAAAGTATATGAAATTCGAGCACGTATAGTTTCTGGGCATAAATATTCAAGAACCTTTTTTCTGCGTCGTCACTTTGTTCACTCGAAATCAAAGAACGGAGGAGAAACGATCATTTAATCATGATATTCATATTCAGGACGCTAACGCGGTGAGGTGGCTCAATGATCGAATAAAAAGAGCGCGAGAGGTGGAAGTGTCGGGAACCGTTTGTCGAGGCTCACGGTCCCGCGACCTCATAAGCCCTTACTTTTTCTTTCTTCTCGTAAAATGAAAAATGAGCGAAGCGTGGCCCGAATGAGGGAATATTACGAAGAACAAAGGGATTCGAACGTATTTCCAGAAAAAAACGGAGCTCGTAACGATTTCACTATTTTTTTCCTAATGAGCTACGAACAAAGAAACGTCAATCACCGAATTTCATGTAATGATGAATAATGCGATTGAGTTCAACTCCGGGTCGATAACGAGCGGACGGAGCGGATGATCTTTTGCTTGTAACCAGGGGTGTGAATCGGGGCTTTTTTCCTATCTTGATCGAGGACGGAATAAGAAAAATGAGAGCATGAAAACCGAGAGGGTATTAATCCGTCTCCTTTGCCATTGTCCGAAACATATGTGGAGCTGCATGATACAAATCTACCTGTATATACAAATATATGTACATATATTTGTACATACATCTTTATATAAATCTTGTACATAGGTATAGCATGCACGAAACACTTAACTGCTTGTGTATCCATCTAGAAGGTCACAGCGGGGTCGCCCAGATCCCACATCGTTTTCAGGTTCTTGGTATTGTCTTATGGTTATATGCATACAAGATCGATCTTTACTGTTCAATGTTCACAAAAGGAATGAATTTCATAAGTCCCTTTGCGACGTCTTCGATGACATATCAACGGAACTCCCACCCTATATTTTCTCTTCATGTCGGTCTCAGACTTTATTCTAAATAACGATAGCTTACATAAATCTTGCGCCTAAATAATACATTAAACCTGAATCTTAAACAGAGATTGATTTTCGAAGAACGAGAAATATAAATATATAGAAATACAAAAAAAAATCAAAATTATGAGTATTAAATGACTAAATTAATAACTAAATTAAAATAACTGATTACATTTTCCACGAGGAAAAAGCATCGATAAGTCTGTTGGCTTTGTCCAGAGTGTTGACCAACATCGTAATATACCTGCGGCGTTGGTCGATCGTCGACAGGAAGCACGATGGCCGGTGTCATCGAGACCAACCGGATCTTTCTCCCTCTCTGTCTCTTTTCTCGCTCGGCCGGTTGTCCGAGGAAGGATCCCCCTGCCGAGTGTAATCTGCCGCCAGAGATGCGTCACGTTTTCGGTTAACAGGGTGTCCAGCTAATCGAGTTGGGAAGAGATCATTGATCGGGCGTGTGTATGCATTCGTATGCATCGCCCGGTGCGGTCTCCGTTTTCTCCTCGCCTCGCTCTTTCCGTCTCGGTGTCTCTCGCAGCGTCTAGTACAAGGCGTGGGTGTCACGCACGAGACCTTGTCAGCAATAGTCCGGCTTCCTTGTTCCTCCTGTCTCCCATTGCATTCGGTACGCTCGCACATTATGCGCTCACTTTTATTTCTGCATATATTGCATGCACAACTGCATATATTCCACCCACAGCTATTTATTCCTCTCATTCCATCAGCTTTATAACAAATTCGATTTCACAAAACGCGCACAATGCGTGATAACAAATAAAATTGAAAATAAACACTCGGGGAAATGAAAAGTCGTTTATTTATGATTTTTCTCCCTCTTGGTTATATTAATTTCATCGCGCATATCCCGCAATCGCATAAAAACGGAATACTAATCAACAAAGTGAAGTGAACGATAAAACGCCAAATTAGCATTGATCAAATTTAAAAAATTCACCGAGTAATTTGAGATCCAACGAGTTTAACATGATCAGTCTAAATGAAAATTTTAATTTATATTACGTAAAAGTATATTTTATGCAAAAGTGAGTTAAATCCACGACGAAGGTAATTTTTCATAATATTGAACGATTTCATAATTTAAAAACTGGCTAAGACTAAATAGCCCGAGAGCTGCTTGCTCTGGCCACTGCGCTACTCGATGAAACGTGATATTCCCCGAGTAGCATGCGTCCATCCTTACGTGACGCTCAGGAAGGAGCCAGCAGCGTGCAGGAGGCTTATTATCGCCCTGCACAGCTTTCCTCATGCACGTATAACTGTATTGCTGCATCGACGTAATACGACGTTGGCGTGTATCTCGAGAGAAAAGTACACGGAGCGAAGCCCAGTGAAGACAGGGCTCGCATGTAATCATCGAAGAGCCACGAAGGATCGTCTTACCTCGGAGAGGGTTGAAGCGGATTAGTCGACATCGTCTTTGTCATCGTCGCCGGGCTCGTCCAGGGTGTCGGTTACGCGCCGAGAGTAATGCACGGAGTAACACGTTTTGCAAACGCAGATAAAAAAATTTCTCCATGGATTTGATACTCGTTATTATGCACATATTCGCATTGTTTTCTCCCCTAGAAGAAATTTCTGCTCTTTATGATCCATGACACCCCGATGCGAGGGGAGAGAGAAAAAAGCATCAGCGTCTGCCAGAGGGTGTTGAACCTTCCCTTGATTGCAATGAGCTCCGAGTACTCCCTCATCGTTTCTTCATTCACAGTATATACATACATGTATGTATATACATGTACATATACATGTATAACATACGTACTAGATGTACGTATGTACACTCCCGATCGATTCCTAGCGGAAGATCGTAACATAGACAAATATGGCTGGTGAGATGACGCGAGTTAGGGCTTCGGAATTGTTGCTATTCCATATACGTATTGTACAAGCCTGCGTTCCGTTTCAACCACTTCTGTATTTCTACTTGTACCCCCTGCGGGCATTAAGGAAAGGAAAGGACTCACCCTCTCGCTTCCCGATTCCGTCTTCCTCTGTCTCTCTTTCCCCCGGGACAATCCTGGAATAAGTTTTCGCTCGTGCACAGTTCAAGAGAGCCCAACATACTGCCAAGGCAGGATGAGATCCACGGATCGTCCAAAGTTGTACCGAAGACTTTCGTGAGAGGGAACTGCGCGAACGAGCTCCTGGGATTCCCTTGATTATCCGAATCAATTTAGTTCCTGGAACGTACATCAAGTACGTACGGTACGTGCTGCGGATTGACACATACACGCTTCCTAGTTTTGGTATTACTGCGAGTGTGCGAGGGCTATGTAACATGGTACATAAACTAGTCATTTCATTCCGTCAGTTGGTTTTACGGTAGGTGATAATAATGAGCTGGGAATATGATCCGCATCGATTCACGGTCGTCAAATTTTCAGGGCTTCGCGGGCTCGCTTTCATTCGATGATCACGAAATTCATCGTTACGCAGCTCTTCGTCACAATCCCGGGATCCTAATTGGCTCACTTGTTGTGCTTTAACGCTTCGTCGCTCGATAAATCAAGAGTTTTTGCATCCCCGGTGAGAAAATGAGCTGAGATGGATCAGAAAATTGTTCCTGGAATAAAAAAGAATAGAGATGTTTGTCCAGCGACTGGTGAAATCGCATAAAATTGTCTTGTTTGTCTTCACGCGCTCTCTCGTCACCGTGAATCCAATAAGGAATAATGATGTTTTTATTTTCCTTGTTTTCCGTCATTCACTTCTTGTCGATTTCCTCTTTTTATCTTTCCGACGGTTTTAATTTAAGCGTTCAGCCCATCGTTCAGGATGACTTGGTCATCTCCAGTCTCGGTTGTACCAACTGACCGCAGTACCGTTGGTCTCTATCCATCTCTCTCCATCCCGATCCTCTCCAGTCCATAATACTCTCTTTATACTTGCCCAGATTGGCTTCACTACTGTTGCGCTAGCTCAACAATCATCAGCATCATTCTCCATGGCCTGTGTACACAACAAAACGGCGGAGAACCGCGAAAAAGTAAAAATAAAGAGAACAAAAATGCGAGATTGGATCGACGTTGATCCAGAAACATGTCCAGGCGGAACGAGAAACGACGAGAGAGAGAGAGAGACCAAGCGCAGGAGTCGTGAGAAAATTTTCAGTCTTTTGATCTTGCGGTTTACACATTACATGCGCATGCCTTTATTCCGGAAATAAGGAACCTTTTGGGATTCAATTCTGAAAGTTACTCTCGTTCGGGATCGTCAATTGGAGGAAGGGATGAAAAACGTCAGAAGCTTCACGAGACGATTACGATCCTGTTCGTGTGCAATATGAACTGCGCAATACTCCAGCGTAAATGGATTTTGAATCGGATGAGCTCTTTAGAAAGTATCCTGTTTGTTCAACGAGTAAAATAAAAATGTAAAGATCCAGGAGGAGGAGTGATAAGCGAAGGAGAGAACGAAAGACGCAAAGAGTGAGTGACTCGAAGCAATCTCGTGTAATTCAATAAGGGTTTTGCTCCCCGGGCGTTTGAACCCTATCAATTGCGAGGTTCAATTGAACGCTCTCGTTCTATTGACATCGACGCTTATACAGATATAAAATTGCATGCAACAGAGCCGCGTACACGATACACCGCAAAGTCTTTTGTCGAGTTCTTCCTGAATCAGATCTACAATCGCTAACGACCTAGAATTATTCTCTGAATTTAGAAAAGACGGATTCCAACAAAATTGAACGAAAGTTCAAAATCTTGAATGTACGTACATTGAGTTTTTTTCAAAACGAAATGGATACCATGCAATGTCGAAATAACGATACAGAGGAACAGAGAGAACTTTTTTTCTCTCCGATCCTTTGTTCCTTCGGTTACTTCTAAGTGTCTCTTGCCCACGTGCACCTCTTTGACTCGTTTCTCGTTCTCTAGCTTCCTCGGGTCTCATCGCTCCGTTTCCGAAAGTAAAAAAAGGAAAATAAAGGAGAGGAGGGGAGGAGAAAAAACCCAATCTCCGTGGGCTTTTTGCGTCTGACGAGTGGAAGAGAGTTAAACGCCTCGAGCGAAGATACGGAATAAATCCGTCGGGCTCGGGGGGGCAGGCATCAGTTTGTCCGAGTGAGAAGGAAGAGGAGAAAGATTGCTCACTCTCTATCTTTGCGAGAACACGGAGCGTAAGGATTTTTTTGCGTTAACTCTGTCTCGCAGCTTCGCCGCCAGGAAAGAGAAGAAAGCGCCCGATCTCTTTCCTCCCTCTGGAAACATGAAGAACGCGACGAGAGTACCGGGAAGATAATTCGCCCCTCTCATTCTTGCCGCAGTCTTCACCATGAGAGAAAGCTTTTCCATTCTCTCTTTCCCCTTGCGAAATCTATGACTTTTTGCTCCCTGGGATGCGCTGTCTCCACGAGTGAACTCTTTTTCTTCTTTCAACCCCCCCCCCCCAAAACCTTCCTTAGCCACTC
This sequence comes from Cremastinae sp. B BG-2022a, assembly GCA_030522605.1. NCBI lineage: Eukaryota > Metazoa > Arthropoda > Insecta > Hymenoptera > Ichneumonidae > Cremastinae sp. B BG-2022a. The sequence goes on from JAPYYX010000851.1 coordinate 34,735, forward strand.
ATTCTCCATCCGCATCTGCCTTCTGGCTACAAAGGCCACTGGATCAAACGTCTGTCAAAACCACCGCGATTTTCATCAAAGACTTAGAGATCCTTTCTGCTTCGCCAAAGAACAGAAGACGAAGGCATCACGTCTGATGTTTCCTCGCGAATTTCTCCCACATCTTCATGTAGTTGAGAATAAAAAAGATGATGGAAGTTTCTCATTTAGAATGCGAGCGATTCGATTCAGATATGTCGCATTGTACGTATGCTACTTTGTGACGTCATAAAGCAGTACACCAAGATACTGTACTTACAATAGGGGAATAAAGTAAGTTTCCGGTGAGGAAATCTTTCAAAATTCTCCACATGCATTTCTTCACTTTTATGAGAATTTCAGATACGAAATATACCGTATAAAACGTTTATTGCGGACATTAGTCCATGGTGGAAAAATTACTGTGTAGTTAAACCGGTATATTTCTAAAACTTTGTTCCACGTCGGTGAGATTTATCCATCTTTCCCCTCCTTCGGCTTTCAACCCTGTACGAGCGGTCGGTGCTCATCAAGACTTTTACCTTCCTCGGTATTCGCCTCTTTTTCTTCCTTTCTAATAAAATTTACCTAACAACGTTAATGAAAACTTCGTTTAAAGTTAAAGTTAACTCGAACAAAACTACTCTTCCAAGTAGACCGACTATGTAGACGTTTCTTTCTATTTTTATTCCTTTTCTCTCTTTTTCTCTCACCTACTCTATTTTACTCCCCATTAGTCGGCGTCATTATTTCAACAAAAGAGAATGTAACGGGACATCCGCTGACTATTATCTCAATGCGAAAGGCAAGGAGCTTTTTCAAGGCCTCTAAATCTTTATTCTACATATGACGACCTTTGCTTATTCTCGTCCCGCTTTTAAATACCCAAGTAAATAAATGGTACATTCTTTTTTATTAAAACAAAAGCATTTGTAATTTCGTAATTGATGAATTTTTCATCCACTTGCTTTCATTATGGAGGAAAAAAGAGATTCTTATGATTCTTTTTCTCATTTCGTTATTCCGCCCGTACAGAAATTGTTATTCCAGCGGTCCTGATTCCTTTCCATTACGTTGTTTTTTATTCAGAAATCGTAACGCTACCTCCCAACGTATCTTACTTTGTACCATGTTTTTATTCATGTTCATATCCGTGCGTTATATTTTTCAGTATACCGAGTATAACCGCGATTTATCATCCACTACGCACAGCTTTCTAAATATAACGATTAATGTGGTCGAGAGATATACGGTATTACGGCACGGAAAACCGTATCTGCGAACCGCAAATCTACGAAAACGCGAAATCGAAACTTTTCTTCCTGTATATTATACCCTTATCTGCAAGTAATATGTATGGTATTGGTCAAAATGATGCATGCACGATAAAAAATTCAGATTTTGGTAAAGATAAATCTTCACTCGTTTATAAATGGTGTTAATCCACAGAGATTAAAATTTCGTCTCCCAGCTTATGTGCTTGAAAAATTCTCATGAAAAGAAACCATTTCGAGTCCCTTAATAATAACTGTGTCTGCTTCAGATAGTAAATCATTTCTGTTGGTTAAAAACTACGCTTGATATCTCCATTTTATCTTTAATTTATCTACTTTTGATTTAAACTCAGTTGCCCGTTTGAAATATTCATGATTTGTGAATGAAACTTGTAATTGTCGACAATCAAAAGGTGATGCCAATCAGTACCATTTTTTTTATTTTACAAATTTCTACATTTTTTAAAAATATCATAAACACGAGAAAATTCAAAGTAAAAATTGTTTTAGTAGGAAACATCGACTGGAGAAAAAAAAAACGCCGCAATAAACGAATCATGGATGAACACTCGCCACTGGGGAAATTTCTATTTATCGGCGCGATACTTTCTTCCCGATTGCGACTCTCCCGTCGACGTCTCTCGTTTATTTTGCGCGCACAATCGATTCTTTATATAAACTTGTATCTGAAGGAAACGCGATCGAGACGAGATCGTTAACGATCGGCAATAAGATACGATAAGAAAGCCAGAATGTGGGATAAGAGACGGCGGAAGGATCGTTGATTCTGGGCAATATCTTTTTTGTTGGTTTCCAAACGATAAATCAGCAGAATGCATGGCTTTCAGGCGTCTTTTCGTTTTCACGGAATTGAGATCTATCCGTATTTACGTAGGTCAGTAATGTATATTTAACTGTTTGTAGATGTGTGTAAAGTTAGCCCAGCCTTTTTTGAAAATCGAAAAAACAAAAGTTGTGCTGAATTGTGCTCACTTTGTGCTACTTTGTGCCGCTCATGAAA
>JAPYYX010000852.1:0-37002 GCA_030522605.1 Cremastinae sp. B BG-2022a
CATATTTTTATCCACTGTAAGTCTATTGTCATGAAAGTTAATTTTTATGTTCCTCAATTCTTATGACTGTAATAAATATCAAAACGGCGTGCCATAGAAAGTCATTGTACAACATTCATTAGAGTAGATTTTTGTCCCAAAAGTGACACCTCCTTACCTCTAAACAGGATAGAAATGCGAATTTTCTGCACAGGTATCTTGAAAAATTTTTTTTAAGTAGAAATAAATGATGAGAGAAAAATTGGTACAAGTGGCAAAAGTGGGAAAAGATCAAAGGGAACAATAATTGTGGTTTTGGCTTAATACCAAGTCTCTTTGAGAATGGATCTTCGGATGACTGGTGCGGGTCTTACCTGCGTATTTTCTTGGAGAAGAGATGGCGAGAGGCGCGTGTGAGCGCCCGTGCTGACTAAAAATGTTGGGAGGCAAGAAAATCCCGGACAGAGGATACCGAAAGGGCACTTAAAAAAACCCTAACTCGGACGGTAATACACCTTTTTTAGGAAGCATAATTTTCTTCGGCATTGCTTATTTTTTCTCTCTCCCTCCTTCCCTTATTTTGCTTTTTTTTCTCGATGGGCGAACCGCCATAAATAAATGTTGTTTTTACGGCTGCCAAATTGGCCGTTTAAAGTACATTGGACTTTTACTGTCTGAGCTCGTACAACGAAAGATACTACTGCGCCAGGAAAAAATGAAGGGAGGGAAAGAGGGAGAGAGAGAGAGACGGTTTTGCTCTCGTGAAGAGCGCAACTTGACCGAAAGCGAGAGAAGAAATGTTCTCGCCGCTTCCATCGAGACGAAAGTTCACAATTACGCTTTCGTCCGACAATTCCGAAAGATATTCTCCTCCGTTCCTCTTGCTGGGTTCTGAGGATCGTGCCCGCCCCAATTTCTGATGGCTTGCGTATATTAGCCCAAGAGTCGAGGCGCGCATATGCACACGGGAGAAAAAGAATATATCACGCCCGAGGTTATGAACGATCCCGTTTTTTTCGGGCCGATAATGTGAGCAGAAAGCCAAAACTTGGAGTACCGGAAGCATGAAAAATTCATTTCGAAATGGTCAAGAAACGGACGAAATCGCTGGCCAATCCCCACAAAACAATGTTGCAATACTTTCTGTACATAAAAGTTGAAATATGGAATACAAATCTTAACCTCGACATGCGGAATCGAATTCATAAAATTAGCATTCGAATTGTGATTTTTAAAAGCAAAAACATTTTTTGAAATAAAACTAAAACGTCAGTGGGTCATGATATATGTATTCGAAAATTTCGCCGTTCGAGGATCTCGGACATTCACCGATGAATATTTTTATTGACTGTGTGTTATAGAGGAGTCGATAAAAAAGCATTGAGGTAGTTGTATCGTTGGGGAAGGGATTGGAATTTTATTCCCGGTATTTCTTACGTTCCAAGTGGAATGAGCGTTCACGTCCATTAAAAAAAGTTTTCGCAAATCGACTAAAGAACAACATGCTCAAAATTTATAAGTATATCATACGATATTTAATACAGGTTTCTATGGAAAGTTGCGATATTCAAAAATAAGTATCTCGATTTGTGAATCGGCAAAGGCTTTTAGAATTTGACACATTCATTTTACACTAAATGAATTTGACACATTATTTTATATGCAACAGGTTCTCTAAAGTTTACATACATACTGGTCATGAAGTTATCTAGGGTCATGGACGTTAGGTCTTTAGTTCAATATTTGCCATGGAAATACATTCAAAGTGTATAAAGTCAACATCTAATGAATGACCTCCTTTCGGAATCAGATGGACGATGTGGAATTTGTAGTTTTTCGACCCTTAAAAACGGTGGTGAAATTTAATGGCAGCAGGATACGAATTCACCATACTACTTATAGCTTGTAAGTATGTACTTGTCAGAGGTAAGGGTTGAGGACTGGATATAGGGGATTACTGGAATAACAGCCGGCTATCTTTGAAGTGCGGACAGAGGATGACTCTTCAGGGTGGCGTTGACGTTAGGTGGTCCCGTTCCTCCCCCTTTACCATCCTGATATCTCTTTAGAGTGTCGATTCTGTAACTCATTATAGCATAGCGCTGTAATGACGATTTGAGATTTTCATGTGTTTCGGTATGTAACGACGAAAATCTTGTCGTTATGAGCACAGAACGAGTTACAGAATAGGTCTATAGGGAAAAAATACGTATGTATGGTTCGTGTACGATTTACGAAAATATGCCAAATTACATTCTTTGCAGTTGGTATTTTTACAAGTTTCATTTACATTTATTTCGAGTACATAGAAAATATTGAAAGGCCAAAAAATAAACAACTCCTGTTCCATGTACCCAAACGATGCTCATTTAATCCGTTAATCTGCCATGGTAAAAAACAAGAACAACTGTTCAATAATAAAATATGCAATTCAGCAGAGGCCTCTTTGTAATTTTATATCAGAATCCTTCCGTGTCTTTTTGTAGAGCACATCCATTTATTGTTTCTCAAATGCTGTCCGGAGAGTTCGCCAGGCATGATGTGGCCTCGAGGCAGCCATTACGTTTGCCCTAATGTACCATCGCTTGATTTTAATGTCCTTCTCCGCGTCTGGACGTTTTATGATTCTTCATTTTCATCAGAGTTTACGTGTGTACCAGCCGGTACCGCGATGGAAGAGAGAAAGCGACAGAAATGAAAAAGAGGAGTAGAGACTCGCTCATACTCTCGGGTGATACGGCTCGTTATTATGTAGCTTCATTAGTGACAATTTCGTTTCTGTCGTTTGTTAAAAAAACAAGAATAAAAGGAACCCTTTCCACCCCTCTAGCCATCTCGTCCGATTTTCTCTTTCAACGTTTCTCATCGTAAAAAACTCGTTAAAAAAAAGACAATCAACCACGTGGCAATTTTTTTCTCCGAAAATTCCAGTCCTAAAATATTAGTCGAGAGCGGAAGTCCTCAAGGAAATTCTCTGGGTTTTTCACGGTAGGAGGTCCCCGGAAAAATGTAGGGAAGCACCTCAAGCTGTACACTTTTCATTCTCGTATCTGGAAGACAAACTTGTATGGACTAGCCCAGTTCTGTGGAAGGTCTCGAAAAACGCCCACATTTTTCTCACGACTCTCGAAAAGGCGATCTTTATCTTTTGTCATCTCTTGCGATGGGAGGGCTCACTGGGATTTTCCTCTCGCAGAGGCCATTCGGACACTGGGGCACGCGTCTGGAAACATTTATTCATTTTTGGTATTCCTACCGGCGATTTTTATCCTTTTTTCCTCTCTCAAAGGGTTCTCAGCAAAGAGAAAACATCGGAACGTCCAGAGAATTTAAAAAGATGAAAAAAAAGAAAATTAAAATACGTATCCGGGAAGGCCTGAGGTATTTTTTATTCTTTTTTTTGCAGGCGTCTGATGGCACGTCAACATTCACCATCATCGACAAGACATGCGTTACTGCCACCGGGTAGAGGGAAACCGGCTCGGGAGGGGTCTCGTGGTTTGTAATAACGGTAAACGCAACGCGAGGATCATTTTCTCTCACAATCAGTTCTGTTCCCTTCGGAGGGCCTTTGAGCGCGAAAGGGAAGATTGCTGGTAACATCGGAAGTAACGAGAGGGTGGAAAGATCATGCGAGCTTTTCAGTTACAGTCATGATTTCGCGTGCCAAACCCCGTGAGATCCAACGTCATATGTATATTTAAATGTCTGTACACCTCCGAGGCGTGCAATTTATCGAGCACATCGATTCGACGCTGTGAGCGATCGTTCCCGTATTCACGATTCTTCCGCTCTTTTCACCCATCGCCACTAAATTCTTCGCCAATCTTTCTCATGAAATTACAGAGAATAAAAATAATTTTTTCTCGCGATTCTCACATTTTTTATTTATACTCATTTTCGGTCCATCAATGTCAATAGATATGCCTCGAAAAATTCTCGAGACATCCAAGGACTGAAGAAATAGTGACGATCATGCCAAGAGTCTTTTGTCTACGAATCTTGAACAATTTTAGTCATGGTGAGATTTGATGTGAGAGACTCAATCCTTAGAATATCTCCGAGCAAAAGGAAAACACGCTCACATCTGTGTATTGTTTTCTATAAAAAATAAAAGAGGTAAGTATACAATAAAGCAGAGAATGAATTATGTAATTTTTTTACCTTAATTGTAAATTTATGGCCATGAACTTTTTTGAGATTTTTGTTTAGTAATGCGAGACAGACAAGTCTCCATATTTCGCATACAGATTTACGAATAAGAGAGATAAAAGTGAAATTCAACGCCTTTAATTCATCTCGATCTTGTGAATTATCTTAACACGAGATGAGAGAGTCGGGAAGTGAGAGCGATGAGACGTTTCGTGCTAAAATCTGGTTATTGTATCGGTTTCAGAATAGAGAGGCACGTGTTCACCTCTCTCTGGTTCCTCGGATGTTACTCGAAAACTAGTCATCCCGAGACGCAATTATCCAAGGACGAGGGCGGTCTAGCTCGTTCTTGGCATGTGATCCTCCGATCGTTTCCGTTGTTCTCCGAGAACGCTTCCAAAACCATATTACCAGATACGTGCGTCTATGTGTGTACAGGGTGTCTCAACATTTGACACCAAAATTATAATATTAAAAGAATAACCCCAAAAGGAAAGACTCGAGACAAGTACATTTTCCAAATTTTAACTATTTATTAGGTGTGTAATGCGTTGAAAAATCTGGAAAAAATTAAGTCACACACCTAATACTTTTCGAGTTTGTTATTAAACATTTAGAACATTAGATATTTTGGGAAGAATTATTTTCGATGTTATTCCTCAAAATTTTATCGTATTTTGGATGCACTTTTATGTATATCAAACAAAATTTTCTGTATAACTTTTTTTCAATAATTTGAATACTTCATTATTAATCGAATTTATCATGATGTGACACACAATACTGTTGGAAAATATACTTACTGAACACCATATTTGGATGGTTTAATTTTGCTTAATTTATATCCAATCAAAAAAATTGTATTAACCCTAAAATTCATATTAAAAATGTAAATGTTTATGCTGACATTAAAACTGCAAGAATTATAATTCTTATTATAATATTAATAATTATTAATATTCTCTTTCGAGACACCTTGTATACGTGTATTTCGTTTCCTTTTGGCCTTTTTTCTTCGCGTAGTCTCTCGATCTCTGGCCCCTAACTGTGGCAAAAAGTAGACGAGATGCCTAGGGTACATCCCTCTCGCGAATTCTAGCTCATCTGAACAAAATTTTCGTAGTCGGCTATGTGTATATGCTTGGCAGGTGAATCGAAAAATTCGCGTAGACGAGCCGGGGGGGAAGGGGGACAACGACGGGTCGGCGAGGGAGAAACAGAAACGTCTATCCGAATTCTCCGGTTATATCTTCGGGAGCTAATAATTGCAACAAAGAAACCGAAAGCCTAAATTTTTATTATGGGAATAACGATCATGATGATGATAATGAAAAAAAATTAAATAATCCTATTCCCAAATTTATTCTAAGGAGGAATGATGAAAGCAATCTAAATATTTGTAGGCAAATTAAAATCTCCTTTGTTTGTACCCTCGTAAATTAGTCTCGAAACTTTTATTTCGAAATAAATTATCCAGGCTCTCGCATAAATTATCGTTTGAAATATTTGAGTCTGGATATTTCATTATCCAAGATATGGGATAAAAATAAGTTAGTACCGGAGTAGCCGGTGACGGGTGATTCGTTTCGAACAGCGGCAAAAATAAAAGATAAATTAAAAATAATTCGAGATTAGTGAGAGGCAATAACATTTAGAATCCCGCACGCTTTTCGTCGTTTTCGCGAATTGCTCGTCGTGATTTTTTTGAGCCGGCGAAAAAAATCCGCAGGTGTCCGTCGGAGGATCTCACACGAGATCTCACTTTTTGCAAAGTCTATAACCAGAATTGGCGAAACTAGCTGGCACTTGAAATCGCGTGTGTGCCATTTCTAGCCCGAAATATTTGCAGATCCGCGGTCCAGGTATCCAAGAATCTGTTTGTATATGAGGCCTTCCATGCCGACAGATCCTGAGAATCGTGAAACGAAAATTCGCTAGAATCAATCCAAATATCGCAGCAGAATTCTCGTCTGGCGGCGTCTCCACGCAAAGTTTCTTGCAGATAAATGAGAAATGATAAAAAAAAATCTCGGAGACTATTCGTGCTGTATATTGCCGCGTCTGACTTTTTTTAAATTCTCGCCGTCGAGTAATTTCGCATTTCGGCCAGCACCTGCCTCCCGCCGGATGAGTAGGCGCGCGAATGCATAACTTTTCGTGAGCACGGGTGAGTTACGGTAGGCTCTTTCGAAAACTAGAAATAGGCGAGAGACATCATCGCGCTGATATTTTTTAATGTTATTTCTATCACGCCGAGCGAGACTTCGAGAGGCTAATTCGTTTCGCGATTCGAATATATAAAAGCGAGAGAAAAAAATAAAAGAGGAAATATTTCTCTCTCCGCGCGCGTCACCTGCGGTTTGACAACATTTTGTCGGTGTTCCCCTCTCCGAAATATCCGTATACACGCGAGCAATATTTTGCAACTCGCAGATGTTTCGAAGAAACGTCGAAGAGTCAGCGAGATCGAGTGAAATAAGAGAAGAAAAGATAGAGAGAAAAGGAGAATGATCGGATGACAAGAGTGCCGATCGTCTCCTTCGGCCAATACCACTTTTTGTCCGAATTCACAATCCTCTCGACATTTCCAGTCGACTGGCATACACGTTCGTACTCTATCGCTATTCACTTCTTTTCTCCACGTCTTCTTTTAATCGATGAACTCGCGAGAAGTTACATATTCCCTTCTTTTTTTTCTATATCCTACCCCTCTTTTTATCAATCCTCGCGAATTCCTCAGACGGATGTTTGTTCGAATTTGTAGAAATGATCATCATGCTTTTATCTCTTCCGCATACTAATTCCTATGAATTTTTGTACCGTCATTATTAAAATTTTGTTTTCTTTGCGTAATAGTAATTTTTTGTCGCACTATCGAATATTTTGGCTCCCGAATATTAATAAGTTTTCGTACACGTGTACAAAAATGAATATTCGAATGTGTATTTTGAGAGAAAAGATCGTGAGAGGGCTCTCGTTCTCCCGCTGCGTGAAGAGCTCTCTCGTCTCCCGCGGAGCGAACTTTCGTCCACGCGCTTTTTTTCCGACACCAAGCGACTCCGGCAAAACAATTTTCCATGTGGAGAAAAATTCACGAGAACAATATCTCGTGGAAAGAAGGCGTCACGCGGGAATCGTTTCCTTGACGAGAGTGTTTCTTTTCTTTTTTCTTGGGAATAACGGAGACGAAAGGCCGAAAGAAAAAAAATTACTCGGCACGTGCCGGGACTCTTCCCCCTCTCTCTCTCTCTAAACGGTTTCCTCCACGTGGTTCATTTTCCGTGGCGAGCGGATGCTCCGAGAGCCCAGGATCATTTTGGCTTTTCTCTAAAGATCTCATTTTTCTTTTCGTATCTCTTCTGCGGGTATTTCATGAATAGCGACGAAATGAAGTCTCTCTCCTGAGAGCCTGGGCTTTGGCCACCACGTGCTCGAGGACAACCCATTTCCACTTCCATTGTGCTCGATGGTTTGTGAGAAAACAGTTACAGAAAACAGTTCCATAGAATTTTGTTGAATTTTTTTTTCAAAATTCAGTGCAGTTGCATAAATTTATGAAATGAAAAAGCTAAAAAATATGCCCCGTTTGGCTGCGTTCGATCTCAGTAAAAGTATTTCTCATTTTAATATTTTTAATAAATAACATTTTTTCCGTCATTGCAATCGACTATACATGACACCCCAGTTTCTTGACGACGAATAATAAAAAAAAACTAGTACATGAAAATTAAAAATCGCTAAGACAGTGCCGTGTCTTTTTACAGTGAGGTTTAATTTTTTCGATCTTATTTTCCAAATGTCTATGAAACAATTCACTTTACGTTGAATCTGAATTACTATTTATATGACTTATTTACTAATTATATGACTAAACTATACGGAAACTGATTGAGAGATCTAAAAAAGAAATACCTATAAGAAATCTATCTTTCACTTCCAATTATGACACTGGATTCGTCCCGATACGTTTAGCCATTCTTGAGATATCGTTAATTTCATATCATTTTATGAAAATTATTTTATTATTTGGCTTACTTTTTCTACTTTTCAAAGTTTTTTTTACACATTTATATGCAATTACATCTATTTTTCTTACTCTCCTGAATATAAACACTAGAATCTGTGTATACCTGTAGAAGAATCAGGCTCGCTAATCACCGTGTGGGACGAACCCGATTACTCTCCCAGTCTCCACTACATATTTATGTTTATATTTATTTTCCAGATGATATACATACATATACCGTGTACATAAATATGTAAATATATATGTATATCTTTCCTTGGATACTCGTTCACGATATCGAGAAGTACTTTGATCTTCATTCATATACCAATGATAATAATATTGACAATTGTAATGATGAATTCGGGTTATCCCGTCAGCGGGGGTATCAATTTGAGAAATTGGTTTTCAAATTAATTTATAATTAATGAATGGATATTATTTTTGTCGTTTTCCTTTAGACTTGTTTGTATGCGATGAGAAGAAATTCAAGTGTTCGTTTATTTAACTTTTTTATTGTTTGATTTGATTTTATTCTTCAATTTTTTAATTTCATTCGAGAAAGATGAAAAAGGAGAAAAAAATATATGAACCCGTCGGTGGAGGAAGGAGAAATGATGCATGACGTGAAAGAGAAACGGATGACAATCCTCGGATGCAAATATAGAGATTCTGCGGATGCGCGAAAAGGAGATTAATGGGAAAGAACGTATGATTAATAGGGAACGCAGAAATTCAGGTTTGGAGCTTCGTGTCTGGCAATCTCATCGAGACGAGATGGGAGAACCACGAATTTCACTTCGTGAAGGATCTTCGTGTGTAAATACGAAATGTACAATACACACATGCATAAAAATACATGCCCACGTGTATATATGAATATATAAGTGTATTTCTACGTAAACATTTCTCGTTCGTTTTTCATCGGAGAAAGAGAGAGAGGGAGAGAGTTTCTCGAATTTATCCTTTTCAATTTTATTTCTCTCGGGTGGTCGCACGCGCTCAGCGCCGCTTTCGCGAGTCTTGCGTTCACGAGGATTGATAGCGAGCAAGACGACGACACGCGGTACAGCAGGCTTCTCGAGCCAACTTGTGAAAATTCACTGAAGAAATGAAGAAATAAAGCTGAAAGGTCGAGGAGAAAAAAAAACGGTGAAAAAAAGAGCGAGAGAGAAAAATCTTTCACACGCGACAAGTTAATTTCGCCGAAGGGTCTTTAAAAAAAATTATAGGGCAGGGGAGGGGCAAAATGGGGTACTTATGAAAATATTGCGATTTCAAAGGTTTACATTTACTGAATCTTCTGTTTTTTAATCAGAACAAAAAAAATTTCAGCTGCCATGAGTTTTTTGGGGGGCAAAACGGGATAAATATTTGAAAATTGAATTGTTAATTAATTATTAATTTTAATGTGTTGTTTGTTTAAATGCATTTTATCATCAAATATAATGTTCTTAGCAAAGGACTAACTATTTGATATTGAATTTTATCAAATTTAGAAACATTGAAAACTTTCTCCAAATTTTTGGGGTATCCCATTTTGCCCCCCACCCTATATTTAAAAAATCGTTCTGGTGGATGTATTAGACTTTTTCCCAGAGCTCAAAACGCGCGAGCTCGGAGATTAATTTTCCAATTAACGGCGCAGCGGGACTCGCGCGAGCACACTCCGGGAATCGAGCTAATAAATAATCTGCTAAATTGGACCAGATCGAAGTGATCCTTGTTACGAATTCACATAAATATGAAAGCCCGTATACGTTCGAGTTTTTTAAAACGAGTACGCGTACTCGTGAAGTAAAATACGGAGAGACATAGAATCGAGAGTGAAATTCGATAAATATAATCGCAATTACTTACGTTGTATTACTCCCTGGAGTGATTCTGAACAAGCCATTATATTCATAATAACATGATTTATGGTGCAGCTATTTCATCGAAAATATATATTTTCGCCGCAACATTTCGCCACGACCGCAGAGCCATGCGCGATATATTTCACTCCCTGCACACGCGTGTGGTCAAAGTACGTGAGAAATTCAATAACTCCCATCAATACGAACATTATCGTAAAAATAATATATTTACGATTCTTTTTAGGCAGAAAAATATTTATTTTTTTATAAATATCGTACTATTAATGAAATAATTATTCGTTTGGCGAACGTAAATTTGAGGGACAAACATTATTCATAATTATCGGTCGAGGATCGTAATTAACTTTTCTCTTAACGATAATAATAGGGTACTGGTTTGTCAAAAAATGATTTTAAAAGCTTTTTTGGAGTTTGGATGTCGCTCATGCCTTCGGGGAAGGAAATTTCTCTCTCTTCCTCTCATGCTCTTTACCGGAGTCATCTAATTGCGAGGTTCCAAACTATGGTCAGTCAGCCGCTCAGATTCTCATCTTCTTTTTCCCACAATCTAAACACCGACCTGACATTTAACACTTATTGTTTCGTCCATAATCACATGTTTGTCTACAAATGTTCAATTAATAGATGAAATAGACTTTACTCAGCGATACGGAAAAAGTTGATCGAAGTTTTTACCCTATAAACGTCAAAGAGTCGAAGTTCTCATGGTATTTTGTTTTCATTGGTAATAATATGTACAGCAATATAAATAAATCTATGAGATGGACATTAAATAGATTTTTTAAATTTATAATTAGCGTGCTTTTTACTTTTTTCATAATTTTGTTTCTGCATCAAATATTCGTACGGAAGGAAGAACGAAGCAACTTTCATCGGTCGATGCATTCTCATAAAATGCGACGGGTGGGTTTGAGGAACGAGATTCCTCCAACTCGAAATATTGCGACATATCTTCGTTGAATGAATGGACGTGGAGACGTAAATGTAAGACACACGCATTGAATTGACAAACACGATACGTCCAGTGAATGGACTTGACGTTCGTACATACGTATACACTCAGCAGTTCAGAATTGCGAGAATAAAATGAGAGAAAAATAAAGAGGTAATGGAAGAAAAAATAAGAGAAAAAGAAAATGATACAGAATAGAATCGGTCGAGAGACATTAACGTCGAAGCTAAATTAAGATCCGTACTAGTTCGACTGGATTTTCTTTCTCCAATCAATATCGTCAGCAATCGCTCATTGATAGTCGAAGCTCGCGCGTCACTCCTCTCCACCGGAACACTCCAACGAAACTTTATGTTTTCTGTACGAACGCGGAATCCTCCGCGGATTTATATACGTACTCCTTCTTGCTTCTTTGTTCAGGGATGTTCAACCTCTTCGTGGAAAGTCACAACGGATGTGCCTTCGGTAAAAAAACTTCCAGGCGACTACTTGGCACGCATGAATGATCGTAAATTCTTTCAGGATATCGAATGAAACATTTTTCTTGCGCTCTACTTCGCGTATGAACTTCAAAAATGTCTTCTATTATGTCCTATTAATTTTGAAAATCAATATTTTTTAGTATTTAATCAATAGTTATGGCAGTAGAAGTATATAGTAATTGCTTCATTAAACGCATGGTATTGATAAATTGTACACGTATATTCATGTACCATTGTAAATTTGGAAATATGGGCCATCCACCCGAGTCACTCAGCCCAGATAATTCATTCTCTTCCTTGATGGTCTGATGATAATCATAAATTGTTTGTTATTTATTTATATAATGAATGATTACATATCATCATACATTTCGGCAATTTTTTCTGTTATTATTGGTCCAGCAGGATATGATGATGACGACCAATAATGGGTTTCATTGATGTGAAGTGTTCTCTAGTTTCGTTAAATTGGAGAATCAAGTTTTTATTTAGTTCGTACGTTTTCCATAGTGGTTCAACTTAATTTTTTTCATAAAGTGAAGAATTCCGTGGGTTGTAGAGTGCATTTCAATTATATTCTGAGTAAATTTGCGATTTCTTGAAATTTTTTGAATGCTGAATCAGAGTGTGTAAAAGATCTAGATATCAAAGTGCTTATAGCCCGAAGAGATGGGGCGTTTCTCGTCCCGAGAGTAAGTGATTTAATGCGGCGAGTAAATACGATCGTTCTCCTTCATTCTGTTCTATGATTTACGAGTGCAACGATAATATTCCCGGTGGCTTTCGATAATCTGTTTATATAGCGAGCACACGTTGCAATCTTCAATCCCGGCGATACATAATCGTTTGTGCACGCATCTGGCATAAATATCCTGTAAATCGGAGAGCGTAATGATCAAATCGAACGTCGGGAGATCGCTCGTGGATCGTAACTTACGCGAGACGTATATATTACGCGGTCGAGGACGTAAGATCGAAGTAAGAAAAAAAAATGACGACACCGTTGCGTAGGTGTCGCGGATTTTGAGGTCGTTAATCATTCAGATTTTGCGTCTGTCAATATGCGAAATCGTTTGTAAAACGCTATTGACTTGACATCTTATAAAGTCAAAGGAAGCAAATTCTACAGTTATAAAAAAAAAATTCATGAAGAATTTCCGGCAAATATTTTCGACAATTCTTCCTCTTCTCAGTTCACTCGGCACTAAATTCCCCCATACAATTAAGTACACTCGAGATTGTACCCATATTTCTTTTTTTCAGACCCACCCTCGTAACAGGACGTATCACTGAATCAATGATCATTATTCAGAGCTTCAATTAAAAGGCCTCACGAGTTCTCTAATCCGGCCGCCAACGAGATATCTCCGAGAGCAGTTGCGCCCAGGTGGGCCTATCCCTGTGTAGGAAGCAGCGAAACTTTTCTTCGCAGACCAGTCAGAACTAAATGCTTGAGTGGAAGAGAAAGAGAGAGAGATTTTGCATAAAATAAGGAGTAGATAGGAACATCGAGAAGTTGTCCTTGTTTCTTCGTCTGTGCATGATCGAGATGAATAAGAGAGAAACGAGAGCAGAGGAAAAAAGAGATCGAACGACAAAGAAACGAAGCGTGGGCGCGAGGGCCACCGTATCGATTCGAGAACACAACAGTTCCGTGTTCGCGAGATACGAAAGTATATACGTCCACCGAGGGATGAAAGAAACGAGAGAAAGAGAGAGAGAAAGAAACCGGAGCGAAATTTTCAGTTGGGTGGTCTTCTCTCGAAGACTGGCTCAGCAATGACGAATCATATATACTTCCTGCGAGCGAAAAAGTACATCAAAACGAAAATACTGCGACTGATATCAGGAAAGGTCACGAGAGCACTGAGAATTAAATATTTTTGGAACAATTGGTCTCGTTGTTCATTTCCGTAGATGATTCGAATTCCTTCTTATCGCTGTCGATTTCATTGGAGCGAATTTTTTTGCACTTTGGAACGTGATTTCCGGCAAACTTGCGCTCGCGTTCGCTTCGATAAACACGTCGTCTGCCATCACGTGGAGGAATTCTCTCCTCTTTCATCCCGACTTTTTACTTTTCTTTTGGGAGTTCGATTGCAATCAGCACAATCAGCACATCTTGCGTCATCAAATAATAAAAAATGTGAAAAAGAATCGGGTGGGATTTCGTTTAGAGCGATGACATCTTGTTACAACCACAAATTTCGCATGAGTCTTTTGAAACGGAATTCACGATTGTAAATGAAATTGAATTGGGAAAAATAATTGATTTACATCGCAATTGCCATTCGGTACGGACTCGCGCAGTTTCCCGAATGTATTGCCTCGTTTAAATTTCTTCTATTAGAATCCAGGAAGACGAAATGGCTTGATAGAGCGTCTATACACAGAGCCCTAAAATTTAACGAGCCATTCCGCGTACATCCCGCATGCGGTTACCCCTTTCTGGCTACAACGAGCTTTCTCCATTCCCTCTCGTCCCGCAGTGCCTTCTTCACGATTAATTAACCGTGTCCCTTCGGTTGAAAGCCCCCAAGTCCCTGCGCGCAATTTGCCCTTTCCACAGCGCACGTATTCACAAAGACTGCACACCAATTTAATCTGCGTTTCAAGAGGAACAGCGCTCGCAGTTGAATTATGTCCGGACGAGACAAATTTAATCTGGACGATAAGGAATCAGGGAGTCGGGCCATTTAATGCTAATTAAATATCGATTAAATTAATATTCGTTGTTTTTTTAAAAGAGTTTCCAATGACATTTTAAAAAACAACAATGGGAAATGTATATACATCCATTTCACTTCTTCTTTTCGCGTTTTATTTTTATAATAATTATACCTCACGATCTGTCGTCAAATTGATGAACGGATGTTGATGTCTCTTGAAGTCCAAGTAAAATAAAGAAAATATAGATTGAGAGTGCGTGCGACCCTCAGTGAACTGGATAACCAATTAGTCAAGATTTTTTCTTTGTTCCCGCTAATTAACGAATTTGCTCATTCGCAAACGCGATAAATAGCTTATGGCAACTTCATATAAGCACTTTCGGTCAAGATTGTTATAGGCACAAACAACCTGCGGGCGTGCATCAGGACGCGCAATACACTTGTATCCCAAATGAAAACAAAAAATATTTCCTCAGGGGCCAAAATTAATTTCTACCTTTCGGAAGTTGGCCCGTATACGAGAATCTTCATGTACTTAATGACCTTTTTGTGCAGGATGTTGATCAACGATGAAAAAATTTCTTACTTGCCGTAAAGATTATTTTTTATTTCAAAATTTTTCAATAATTTCACAATGTACTAAATTCGGAGACTAAAAATTTTCATTCAACGTACATCTAATTTCAATAATGTTCGTGAAGAAACCGCGCCATTGAGGATCGACATCGAATTGCACAACTCTCGAAAGAACGTTAATTTTTTTCCATCATTTTACGAGATCGCAATTCAGTGTTTTGACGAAAGCAAAACTATGTGGAATGTAATTTTAAAGTTCTCTGGATAGGTCGGTTTCAGCCTCTTATTTTATAGGGAAGCAGGAAAAAACGGGGAAACAAGCATCCTCTTCAGGAAGTAAACTGGCGAACAATGCGAAGTGTGGTCGCAGAAAATAACCCTCTTTGACGCGGTACGATCGTTTGCGTATTTTACCTCGGAAGCATATCCGAGAGTGAGAGGGGAGTAGGAAAAAAGGCCAATAAATTCCAGTATTATTGAGAAAGTTAAAAAAACGTTGAACTTTTTTACGTCCGGAGCTGCAAAAATTGTCGGAAGATTGTCCATTTATTCTCGTGTGAAACGAGAAAGAACAAAATACAACGAAGCGAAAAAACTCGGAGAAAGAATTTTTTTTTCGTATATAGCGCACGTCTTTTCGCTCTTTTCCCGTTTCTGCACACGGCGCATAAAATTATCGAAAGCGCACACAGATGTACCGGTTGAATTTCGATCGTATAATTGACGAGGGACCTTGACGAAAAATTGGCACGTCTGGGTGGCGAGAATCAAAAGTGTAGCCTTGACACCTAATTATGCTCATCATTATTGATACTTATCCGTCACTTTATCACGGCCTGTGGCTACCTGATACCTGTACCGCTGATGCCAAATTATATATATGTATGCACAATATATACATACATACAAGTAGTTTCTTAACGTACGCGGATATGTGCTTATAAATAAAAAATATACGCAAACATATGAATGTCCGTGCATGTATCCAGGCTCGTGTGTACAAGGCCGATTCAACCGGTCGCGGTTAACGACGAAATTATACGAAAACGAGGGGGTATAGAAGCGTTTACAAGACGACGGAGAGTCCATCTTTCGACGAATAATTTTTAACCAAAGTCTCCAGCTTCTTGATCTCTGCTTTTCTGGTTCTGAGAGAGTTTTCTTTTGCTCTCGATCATTCAATTGAATCGCTAGCATTCGTATCACTGGGAATTTCCTGTCTCCTAACACACTCCGATGAAATGAAATATCGAATTAAATGGAATAAAATAAAATCGATACATGAAGCATCGAGATAGAAAAAAACGATTAAAGGGAATACAAGACACGAGTGTTCGAGTTATTGGCGAAAAAAATGATTGAGCTGGAGTATCAGCATTGCTAATTCACTCAGAGATATATCCCGGGCTGTAGAATGAATAAGAATAAAATACGATCTTGCTTTCGAAGAGAGACGGGAGAGCGACGATATACAGAGAATCGATGATAAATCATGAAAGTAGATTCGTCGGTGCTGAATGAATTCGATGCGTTCTCGAGAAGTCTCGAGGCCAATGAAAAATTAATCGCCGATGCTCATTCCGAGGAGGTCCGCCGAATCGCTTGCTCCCTGTGTCCCTTGACTTAATTACTTTGCCTCTCATTGATGTAGGAGCCGGAGAAGAGTGCCATTCGCCCGGCAACGACAGTTTAACATTTATTGCCATTTGGCAGGTGAATTCCTTGTCGAGAGCTGAGAGAGACTCTCTCATTCGCGTTTTTCCTCCGGCTATCGGGCAGACGGACCTATATTGTTATTGCTTTGTCATTCTCGCATATACATTGCCCAGATGGAACATTTGAAGTAAACAACATTTTTTTTAAAAACACTGGACCAACTTTTTACAAATTTCTCGGTACGAATTTACTTTAGATAAACCAAAAATGAGTGCTAGATAAAATAGAGGCAAGTTTCATTGACGAGTTTATATCTCGAAGGCAGTCCCGCATAATCTTTTCTCAATCCAATAATGTCATATTTACGTATCTTAAATGCATGAAGAATTGTTCAATTGATTCATAATGGCGATATTCTTAACATAGTGACGTTTGATAAAAATTAAAATATAGAAAAAGTTATCGGGTGACAGGTGGTATAAAAATTAGCTGGCTATGTAAGGGGTGGAAGAGAGAAAAAATTTAATTAAAAAAGGATTTTTTGTCTTTCTAGAATTCTTTTTACATTTATTTTCAAACAACATAAAAACTTTTTGATAAGAGGTATTAAAAAAGCAGTTAATTTCTACTGTTTTTTTACACCGAAGAAGAAAAACAAGTATTTCAGGTTTTGCCGTAGGCCTGACCTATTGGAGATTACCTATTCGCATCTCCATGCGCAAAGCACCGCTTACATTCCTATAATAACGATTTAGAAACGTAAGAGAGGAGCGTCTCTCTCTTCTCGAAATCTGGAATTTCGGTACCGGCTCGTATGATTTGCACACTCTGACTACACACTTGTCAGTACCAGCTTCGATACAAGCCTACAAGGACTTGCTCAGGTCAAGTCTATGGCAAGAGCTGAAATACCCGTTTTCCATCTTCGGAGGCAGAAAACGTTGTATATTCCATGCATATGCCTTCGATTTGACCTATTGAAGAAATACTTCGATTCTACCGACACCTAGACCATAATATGAATTTTTTCATTTGACATACAATCAAACCACACGAAAACCCTTTTTACTTCTGAAACGTCTGTTTTTATTTCTACTAATTGACAGGTCGGATAACGCAAAACGTCTAATTAAGTTGACGGACTCTGGCGGTGGTCGCGACAAAAAAAAATCTTTCGAAAGATAAGAAGTGACACGGATTCCGTTCTTCTGGATCGTTAATGGACGAACAAAACACTTGCTCGGTGAAAAACAACAAGGGGGTATGTATAAAAGAGTGGAAGAAAGAGAGAGCGAGAGAAGCAGAGAGAGCGTATCGAATTTTTTCGCGTGCCAACGTTCATTATCTTTGCGCGTTGATGCCTCTGCCGAAAGGATTTTTATACGTCGATGAGTCCTCTCGGTCCTCTTTCGTTACGCTATATATCCCTTCAAAGAGATGCATCAGGGGAGAGAGGAAAATAGATTAAAAAAATAGAAACGGAGGGGGAAGGAAGATATAGCGAATGTCCAATTTGTCTCGGTCTGAGACAGTCGCTTTCTCGCTGCCAAGAGACGACGCGAAAGAAAGGAGAGAAAGACTCGCGAGGGCAGCATCTCGCTCATTATTGCCAATTATTTGTCCCTTCATCGAAATTGCCCCCTGACGACCAAACGGACGACAGGCACCACGCTCTGTTTTATTTTCTCCCTTTTCTCTCTCTCTCTCCACTCCGGCTACCATGCTCCGCGTTCATTCATCCTCCACCTTTTCTCCTTTCGCAGCCTTCCTACCGAAAGGTAAAACCTCCGGCGGGAAAGCTTAATTACTTTTGCCAGAGTCGACTGGTCGTAGTGGACAGTTCAAACAAATTTAAAAAATCGTTAAAATTCAAATCAGTAATCAATAATTTTGATTATCTTGTAATAATTTTTTTTTCATTTTTCTTCAGTCCCTGCATGGCAAGGTTAGAGCGACTCGTATACAGGCACACTTTTGTTTTCCCTAATAGGTGACCGCGAAACCGCTTTACGACTGATAAATTGTACGTGCGCGGATAATAACAATCTATTATTATTTTTGTATTCATGCGTTCCAGTACATATAGAAAGTGATCGGTATTCACGACTCGATGGACACGATCGTAAATCGAATGCCGCCACAATTACGCAGGAAAAACAGAGAGTCCGGTACGGAGATTTTTCTCCGGAGACCCTCTTTGTGATCTTTTACCGCATACCGCTCATCATTTAAGCAGAGAAGACAGAGAAAAGAGAACGGCGAAAAAAATGCCGTTCGATGAAGAGTTCATATTCGTTGGAAATAAAATACGAAAAATAATTATGATAAAAAAGACGGTTATTCCTCTGGAAGAGATTGCTTTTGTACCGAGGTATTCCGGAGATTTCTAAAGAAAGAGAGAAAGAGAGTGAGCAAGGATGAGGCTCAAGATAATGCTTTTCTCGAATTTATTTATTTATTTATTTGGGCGAAATGCATTTCACGCATTGCAACGGTGTTCCGCGAGACACCTACGGCAATGTTCGCCACCCACGCGTCGCCAGTACGAAAGAAATGCGCGGAGGGTAAGGAAAAAAGAGAAAATTTCAGCGCGTATATATGCCTCGTGGGACTCATTAATACACTAGGTTATTAATAGAGGACAAGCTTCGGAATAAAAGGCCAATAAATACGTGAAAGGGCGAGGGAGGAGGAAAAAAAAGAGAGGATAAGAGAGAGACGGCGAACGTGTGGGTGTTCAGTGGCCGCCCATGTCGATTGGCGTGCGGTCTCTGCCCGAAGTAACAATTTAATTACAACGCAGCCTGGACTGCGCGCATAGCCACCCACAATAAATTGATTTTGCCACGGTATTAAGATTCGGACGGCTCGAAAAATTTATCGGATCGCAAGGAAAGATAGCCCCGCACCCGGCAGCGCTGAACAGTAGTCATTCTTTTTCGAAATAGAACGCTCCGCCGCTTATTGCAATTATTAAGAAGTCAAAATCTTACCCTCGTGGCAAAAAGTCATCCATTTCCTTTCTCTCTCTCTCTTTCTCTACTCGAACGATCTCTTTCGGGATTACCAATCCTATTTTGATGAATAAAATGAAAAAATAAAATTAGAAAAAATGAATGCATATGTATTCAAATGCGAGTCAAATATTAGAGTGTTTCGGTTCAGAAGCGAAAAATGAAAGCAATTAATACGTGTTTGTTCGAGAAGATTTTCGCAAATGTTATGAAATTCTGATTACTGTCACTTTTGAATCAAAATATCTTAAGGTAGTTGTCTCGCTTAAATATGCAGATTTCTTAAGAATTTGTTGAAATTTTGCACAAATGTTCTTCAATATGATATGGAAAAATGTGTAAAATGTGAGTGCGTCCTACGATGTAGACAAGGAGATATTTATTATTGAAAATTACAATTTTCCATAATCTCCCATAAGAGCCCACGTCAAAACTTAAAATTTTTAGCAATAAATATCTTCATTTCTACACGGTAGAATGGATTCAAATTTTACACACGTATGGTATTATCGAATACCTGTTTAAAATTGTTGCGTCGTTATTTTTTATTCCTTTTTGTAGACCGCACGCACGCGAGTATACTGGAGACAAAACAAAAATTGAGCAATCACGAGGACCATCATGGGACGGACCCTCAACCCGTTTTTCTTGCAGCTTTTAATTAAACGTTACAAAAAGTCCGCTACTTTTTCTCTTTCCTTCTTCTTTAACTTGTATTTTTCATATCACTCAGCATTCGTACGGTTATCAAAAAGAAGTCTTACACTTTTTGAAAACTCTTTCATTTTCAATTTGAACTTAATTTGCACGAAAGTGACAAAATGTAGCGACAGTAACTTAGGAGCGAGCGATCGAAAGTCCTGAAATTTCTTCTTCCCCATTTATTTAACTTGCGAAAATCAATTCGGAGTCTTTACGACGCCTCTCTCCGTATTGCTTTCGCAGTGTCTCGATTTAAAAATTTTTTATCCGAGCGAAATTGTTTACAGGCTCAAGATGTACATAGCTTATTCCATTAAGACGCATACACGCAAAATAATAATCTGGTTTGCCGAGAGAAAAAAAAATCTCGCGTAAAAGTGTTTCGGTCTAATTAGCATATCGGTATCGAGTTAAGCGACATAAAAATCTGATTTTTATGAGCACGAGCTCGAGCTTCGTTGTGCAAAAAGTGATCAGGCGTTAACATTCCGGAGGGCCGTGATGAATCATTGCAGGAAAATAATGTTATGACTAATCATGAAAATTCTGTTGATTTATGGATAAATTTAACAAATTCTTATTTGAACAATTAGAATCTATAATACTCGTGAGAAATCAAGTATCAACTGAAACTTACTTGCTAATATAAAAATTCTCTTCGTTTTTTGCAATATATGAAGAACCTTATATTCGAAAAATCAAAAAAATGTCCGATTCATCCAGACCGAGATTTCTAATACTTTGTTGGACAGGATAAGTATTGGTTTTTTTTTCTTCTCGTTCTCTTGAAGTCGTTATTCACTCCTGACCGAAGGATGAGTGTGTCGAAACAAGTGGACCACGCTGATTTGTTACAGATCGACCTACAGCAGAGTTGAGAAAGAGAGAAAAAAACCATCAAACCCTTCGCCTCATCGCTTTTAGCTACTTCGATATATTTATGCGTTCCGAAACGTTATTATAAGTGCAAACATGCTCAAATAAGAGCAGGAGAGGATAAGAGAGGAAACGCGCTCGAATTCTTTCTTTTGTGAACTCTTCAAAGGAAAGATCGTTAACATTTTTTCATCCGATAATAAGAGCGAGTATCACGAATATAACGTTTGAAATTTGTTGAAATACTAATAAGCGAAATTTCTGGAGAAATGAGCTCGCGAATGGCCGTGTAGAAATGAAATTCTACAGCCCGTAAATTAATCGTTTAGATAAAAAATGCCGTCATTTTTTAACTAAAAAAGTCGTTGATTGCAATCTGAGTATCTAATGGCAAAGGGACATTTAAGCCGGGTACATTTTTTTAGCTCATGCATGCGCGCCTTTAGACTTCGCGAGAGTCTCTCGACTCCGCTGCCCGAAAATTTGGATCCCGAGGAGAGACAAAAATCCAAGTATATTTTCAACGAACTGCGTTGAGATCAGAGGATTCCGTAATTAGCGTTTAAGCACTCGTCGATCGTCGTTAGGACCGGCCAAAGCCACGGATTAAAAATTTTTTGGATGCGATACGACATAAGATTGGAACTTCCACGTCCGAATGCTCCCGGTTATTTCGTCCTGGGCGGTCCCGCTGATTCTGTCGCGAGCGTCATCTTCGACTTTATCGCTTGTATATACTTTCGTTTTCTTTTTTTCCCGTCCATTTGTTCCGTCTTTTTCACAACTTTTATTTCGAACGAGAATAGATTAGGGAGATAAAAAAATATTAAAAAAATAATTTTTTTCACAGATGCACGACTATTTTGAACAATATAACTGAATTTTTGTGTATCTCATTAATTCAAATGCACTTTTTTCAATTCGTTTTTATAGGATGTCCTTGTGAAAATGAAAGTTTTTGTTAGTTTTCATAAAACTCTCCACTGATGATTTTTATTGAGATTATTATGGTCGTTCTCATAAGATAATAAAAATAACCACATTCGAAAGGGAAATAAAGTCGATGATGCCCGAGGGTAGGAAGCGCAGATACGTTCAATCTCGGAATTACACGGATTCTTTCAGCGAGAAGTTTAAATCTTAAGAGGGAGCGCGCTGGAGGAGAGAAAAAATGGAGGGAAAAAAAATCGACGTGTGTGCTCCTTCGGGATGCGCACGCGATGCGCAATTACGTGATACGAAATTGAATTGGATTCCATAAAAGTCGTGGCTTTCGGACTCTCTCAGCTTGTGTGGTCCGCGGCTTTTCGGAGAGAGAGAGTCCTCTCCCGTTCCTTCCGTTTCGTGGCCCTCTATAGAAAATATACTGAAGAGGGAATCCGTGATTCAGACGGTCGATTGTTTCTTATACGTATATAGAAGATCGATAAGAGTGACTGTGAATCTGATCGGCTTCTGCTGTTAACTTTCTTCTGTCATTTTTTACATTTATTTAATAAGATTCAAGGTATTCTTCGTATGAGGAGGACCTCGAAATTTTGTTCTCGTTTTATGTCACATTCCAATTGGACTGAGCATTTGAATCCATTGAGGAAAGTTATTGTTATTGCAAATCAAGTAAAGAACAACTTACTCAAAATTTAAATTGATCCTACGGAAAGTTTACTTGTTTGTGTTATAGGACTTCTCTCTTGTTCCTTCGCTGGCAAGAGTACGTGAGAGTTGAGTGCCTTGTTCGGAGGACAAACAGCGAAGGGCGTCGTAGACGAATCACCCATCGTGGATGATTTTCCAGTTGGTTCCGTGTGGAGCTTTTCTCACGTGTTTTCAGTAAAGTTTATTATCCTCCTCTCTTCTGACTTGTACCATCAGGTATGAGTATTTTTATCGATTTCTGTCCTTCTTTCGTAACTATTTGCTCGAATATTCACGTATGCATCCCCCAAAAGCGCTGGGTTATACTCTATCACGGTTATATACATAAACTGCATAGGAATGGAGCGTTCCAGGTGAAATCTACATCAGGATCGACCACCTCTGATCTTTTTTTCATAGTCTATGTATTTTTTCGAATACTTTATGGTAGGTTTTATTTTGGGAAAGTATCATTGAATTTGTTAGGTATATTTTGTACATTCACGATTTTTTTAAATTTCTGAATTTGCCATAATCCCACACTTTATTAATTTTCAGAAACAAATAGAATTAATCTGAACAAGTTACACATGTGCAGGATCAACTCAATGACTACTACTGACTACCATAAAGGATTTCATGAAATATATTCATAGTATGCCAGATTATATCTTGTCTGTCGTGTGGAGAGAGTCCATCTTGACCCTGAAACATGAAAAGAGAATCGTATTACTCTTCGAAGGAAAGAGAAGAGAAAGAATGGAATTTTCAGAAGAAATAGCATATTTTGATTTCGTACGATAGGACACTTATCGCACTGCAGTTATCGGATTTTTCACTTTTATTCTTTAATTTAAATGGCGCATATGGATATTGTATTATAATATTGTATTGCAATTAGCCATTTAAGATTATATACTCACTATCTGGTTCTCAGCTGCATCAATTCCCGCTTTTGTATCAATTCCGAAATGTTTATCATACTGCTCTTCACGTCTTTCAAGGGTTTCATGGTTTTGTTCTACCCATGATTTGAGCTGAATCATGGAAAAGTTGCATATTAACGTATGAATCAGTTTGATGAGTAATAAATGTACAGAGAATTTTTGAAACCACATTTTGGGTTTGACGTATCACTAAGCACTTGTCGAAAACCAAATTTCACTGATTAGCTGTTTACACGTGTTGAAGCACATCTCAATTTGCTCATTTTTAACGTTTGATTACGTGGTATTAATTTTAGATAAAAAAATTGTCGAAGTTTTTCCGTTCACTATTTTGTTGTTAATCTATTTTTCTCAACTTTAATTGATATTTTCAATTTTCATTATTTTTTTGAACTTAGGATAATTGGTATATGTATTCTCTGAAGCACATACCCGAAACAGCAGGCAAATCATTGCGTTTACACCATCTGGAATATCAAGAAAAACGTTTATCCACAAGAAACGTGAAAATTTTTAAATCGTATTTTATTTCGTCATTTAGTACTTGATTTACCTAGAGTATAGCAAACTTCTACATCTTTGAAGAATTCTTTGTTGAAGAATCGCTTACAATTTTCTATTGCTTTCTTGAAATTGTCCACACACAGTCTTTGTTGAAGATAATCGTCACCGGTTATCTTTAAATTGGAAATAATGCAATGTAAAATGTCCAATGCAAAAAAGATAAAATCATATACAAATTTATGTTTTTTTATAAAATCTTTAACTGTATATAATTGTAGAATTTAACTTTTATGAAATTCAACAGAACATTGGGTGAATTACTATAACAGTCAATTTGTAACTTTCTTACAAGATTTTTTTTCTTTGCCAGACAAAGGGAGTAATCCATTTGGCGTCCTTGCATAAGTAAGTACAGTCCATCTATGTCATTGATACTTTCATAATCGTCTTTTGTAACGCCTGACTGCTGAACACACTCTGGATCCAAGGGAATTACGAGTTTGTCTTTGAAGTCCGAGCGAGCCTATCAATTGATAGAATATTACAAATTATTTTAAAAATTGTCTAAGCTTTTATGTGGAGTTTTGAGCACAGATTGACTTGGATGAACAGTTTTTTCGAATACGAAATATAACACGAAAGACGTACTAATATTTCCATTTCGTTTTTGAATGTCTTATAATTTTCATCTAAATCAGACGTTTTCTCATACTTGCTCCGTGCACTTCGAATATTATGAAATTACGAACTATTTTAGTGTGTATGAATTAGAATGTTCGTTGTTATAAATTTAGAAGTAATTATTATTTTGAAACAATAATACGCACCGAACAGCTAAGGCTTAAAAGCCCAAAAATCACAACGTAGCGAAACATCTTCGACGTGTCTAACGATCAAGAATGAACGAAAACTCATTTTTGGTTCGTTTTTATAGCCCAGTCTGATCTAATAGATAATAAAAACAGTAAAATTCTGGTAACCCAAATTAAATTCATTTGTTTCTCTTTGCTTGTCCCATCGACTTCACGTTACACCTATCCAAACAGGTGCAGACGCACAGACTTAAAATCTCAAATTTGTTCAGCTCCTTGTTACACGTATTCAAGAAGAATGGAAACAAGTTTTTTGGAATAAGACAGTAGGTTTCGTGCGTAATGCAAAAAGATAAAATTAGATATTCTTTCAAAGTTTGAATACGAATCCCTCTCTGATTCGACATTGTGTGGCCTTCAGGAGAAATTTATTTACGTCAGAAACTCAGCTGCAAACTTTGGATTGACGTTTTCTTCCAAGAACCTGTTGATAACTTAGAGACATATTAACATTGCTGTAATCAAATTCGATGTAATTATCTCAATATTTTTTCCCCTATTGCCCAAATTCAAGATAGTTCGAACACAAAAATTATTTTCTTACGAAAATTTCGTACACAATGTATGTTTTCCATAAAAAATTTAAAAAATCGATTTAAAAAAAGTAATTCCGACGTCTAGTTTTTTAGTTATTCGATTTTAAAGTTTTGTGACTTTTTTATTTAAATGTATAATGATCGCTGTAAAAAAATACATATGGAAAATACCCTAAGGTGATATCGACATTGTGGATGAGTTTTTGAAGCACCATAGGAACCATTTTTTATATTCAATTGTCAACGATAAATAAAAAATGTCTAAAAAAATCGAGTGCATGTTTGAAATTATAAATGCATCTTTTTCATTGTTATAGATTTAGAAATTTCGAATTGATTCTTTATTTGTCGTATTATTTTAAGTTTGGCCATGTTTTTTTAACAGTTCATTGATTACGGTAAAGTTGAAATATATTGTTGGATCAGGAAATTTCGTTTAGTATTTTTTAATTTTAACGATAATTTTTTCAATTCAACTAATTCAACGAAAGTTTACTTGTTTGTGTTATGGGACTTCTCTTTCGATGTTTTGCTGGCAAAATCGGGAGTGTGAGTGCCATGTTCGGTGGACAAACAGCGCATGATTTTGATTTTCCAGTTGGTTGCATGTGTGGAGCTTTTCTCACGTGTTTTCAGTAAAGTTTATTATCCGCCTCTCTTCTCACCTGTACCATCAGGTATGAGTATCTTTGTCGATTTTTCTCCTTCTTTCGTAACTACTTGCTTGAATATTCACGTGTGCATCTCCCGGGTTACACCCTATCACAGTTACATGAAGTGCATACGAATGGAGCGTTCCAGGCGAAATCTACATCAGGACCGATAACCTCTGATCTTTTTTCCCTAGTCTGTGTATTTTTTCGAATACTTTTTGGTGAGTTCCATTTTGGGAAAATATCATTGAATTTGTTAGGTGTATTCTGTACATTCACGATTTTTTTAATTTCTGAATTCGGAATAATCGCACACTTTATTAATTTTCAGAAACAAATAGAATTAATCTGAACAAGTTACACATGTGCAGGAGAACTTGATAACTGCTCCTCCATACCATTCACGATTCCATGAAACATATTCATAGTATGCCAGATTATATCTTCTATATCGTATCGAGAAAGTCCATCTTTTCCCTGAAATATGGAACAATTGGATATTACATTTTTTAACATTTCGATAATGTGTAATCGATGGGAGTGCGAGAAGGAGAGATGCAAAACGGGTTGGCTATTTTCTCACAGATTTTGGATACTTTAGAAAAAATAAGAGAATCGCATTACTCTTTGATGGAAAGTGAAGAGAAGGAATGGAATATTCAGAAGAAATAGCATATTTTGATTTCGTACGGTATTGTATAGGACATTTATTCGCACTTTGCAATTATCGGATTTTTGACTTTCATTCTTTAATTTGAATTGTGCACGTGAATATCGTATTATTATATTGTACCTATTGTAATTAGCCATGTAAGATTATATACTCACTGTCTGGTGTTCAGTTGCATCAGTTGTCGCATTCGGATCTGTTCCGAAATATCTATCATACCGCTCTTTACGTCTTTCAAGGCTTTTATAGTTTTTTTCTACCCACGATTTGAGCTGAATCATGGAAAAGTTGCGTATTAAATATGTATCAGTTTGATAAGTAACGAATGTGAATACAGAGAATTTTTGAAACGACATTTTGCGTTCGACGTGTCACTAAGCACTTGTCGAAAACCAAGTTTAACCGATTAGCTGTTAACATGTGTTGAAGCACATCTCAATTTTCCCATTTTTAACGTTCGATTACGTGGTATTAATTTCAGATAAAAAAATTGCCGAAGTTTTTCCATTCACAATTTCGTTGCTAATCTATTTTTCTCAACTTTAATTGATATTTTCATATTTTCAATTTTCATTATTTTTTTGAACTTAGGATAATTGGTATATGTATTCTCTAAAGCACATACCCGAAACAGCAGACAAATGAGTGCGTTTAAACCATCTGGAATATCAAGAAAAAAGTTTATCCACAAGAAACATGAAAAATTTTAAATCGTATTTTATTTTGACATTTAGTACTTCATTTACCTACAGTAGAGCATACTTCTACATCTTCGAGGAATTTTTGGTCGAACATACGCTTACTATTTTGTATTGCCTTCTTGAAATTGTCCACACGCAGTTCTGGTTGAAGATAATGCTCACCGGTTATCTTTAAATTGGAAATAGTGCAATTGAAAATGTCCAATGCAAAAAAGATAAAATCATATACTAATTTATATTTTTTTATAAAATTTTCAACTGTATATAATTGTAGAATTTAACTTTTATGAAATTTAAAAAAACATTGGGTGAATTACTATAACAATAAATTTGTAACTTTCTTACAAGGTTTTGTTTCCGTGCCAGACAAAGGACGTAATCCATTTGGCGCCCTTGCATGAGTAAGTACAGTCCATCTATGGTATCGATACTTTCGTAATCGTCTCTTGTAACGCCTGACTGCTGAACACACTCTGGAACCAAAGGAACTTCGAGCTTGGGGTGCGAGTAAGCCTATCAATTGATAGAATATTATAAATTATTTTAAAAATTGTCTAAGCTTTTATGTGGAGTTTTGAGCACAGATTGACTTCGATGAACAGTTTTTTCGAATACGATATTGAAAGACGTATTAATATTTTTCCATCTCGTTTTTGAATGTCTTATAATTGACATCTAAATCAAATGTTTTCGCATACTTGTTCCATGCATTACGAATATTATGAAATTACGAACTATTTTAGTGTGTACGAAGTAGAATGTTCGTTGTTATAAATTTAGGAGTAATTATTATTTTCGAAAAATAATACGCACCGAACAGCCAAGGCTTAAAAGCCCAAAAATCACAACGTAGCGAAACATCTTCGACGTGTCTAACGATCAAGAATGAACGAATGCTCGTTTTTGATTCGTTTTTATAGCCCAATCTGAAAAATGATAAAAACAGTAAAATTCTGGTAGCCCAAATTAATTTAAATTGTCTCTTTTTGCTTGTCTTATCGACTTCACGTAACACCTATATCCAAACAGTTACAGGACCCAGAGACTCAAAATCTCAAATGTGTTCAGTTCCTTGTTACACGTATTCAAGAAGAATGGAAACAATGGAATTTTTTGGAGTAAGACAATAAGTTCCGTGCGTAATGCAAAAAGATAAAATTAGATATTCTTTCAAAGTTTGAATACGAATTCCTCTCTGATTCGATATTGTGACGCCTCCAGGAGAAATTTTTTTACGTCAGAAATTCATTCAGCTGCAAACTTTGGATTGACGTTTTCTTCCAAGACCCTCTTGATATCTTAGAGACACATTGACATTGCTGTAATTAAATTCGATAGAATCATCTCGATATTTTCTCCCCTGTTGCCTAAACTTAAGATAGTTCGATCACAAAAATTATTTTCTTACGATAATTTGGTACACAATATATGTTTTGCATGAAAATTTTACAAAACAATTCCGACGTCTAATTTTTTAGTTATTCGATTTTAAAGTTTTGTGACTTTTATATTTAAATGCGTATTGATCGCTGTAAAAAAATGCATGGAAAATACCCTAAGGTGATATCGACATTGTGGATGAGTCTTTGAAGCACTATAGAGGAAACATTTTTTATATTCAATTGTCAACGATGAATAAAAAAATGTCTAGAAAAATCGCGTGCGTATTTGAAATTATAAATGTATCGTTTTTGTTTTTATACCTTTAGAAATTTCCAATTGATTCTTTATTCGCCGTATTACTTTTAAGTTTGGTCATGTTTTTTTAACAGTTCATTGATTACGGTGAAGTTGAAATATATTGTTGGATCAGGAAATTTCGTTTAGTATTTTTTAATTTTAACGATAATTTTTTCAATTCAACTAAAATAAAAAATTTCCCATTATATGCCGAGATAATAAACGCCGGTAAATACATGCTTTGCGATATAGTCATGGGCTTAATAGATGACCATTTGAAGAAGTTTTTTTATATTCCAGAAGCAGTTTAACGGGCGTATTGAAGAAGAGTCCGGTTTCCTTGAACATACCAGAGTCGGTACGTTCGTCTCCTGTAATCAATGTAACGTAAACGTTCAAGAAGGCTTGGCGAAGACAAAAACATTTTTTCTTGCAAATAAAGCGTGCTCCTTGGAAACTTTAACGATTTTTCATTATTCATTCGTTTTTCATTGGTTAGACTAAAAACTCGGAATGACAATAAAAAATGTTTATAAAAAAATACCAATAAATAAACTTCTGAATAAAAATTAAGTAGATTATTAACTGCAAAGTTTGAATAACTTTCATCGACCCTTCCATCATGAGTTACGTATATGAGAACATTAATTAAGTTAGTCTGAGAACGCGAGGAGAGATCCGTCGACGGGCCAATAATTCAATTCACGTAATTCCATAAAATTTCCATTTACACGATGTCCGAGGGTCGAAGAAGTTCGGAAATTCGTGTGCAGTTTGCACGAGAGAGGTAGCCCCGGGAGGGAGGAAGGAAGTAAGAGCTTGGGGAGCTACGAAATTAAGACGTTCCATGGGCCCGAAGCGACGCCTATCCCTTTCCCATTGAATAAAGCCACGGAGAGGATGTCCTGGGCTTCCTGCAAGAAATTCTCCATACACAGCGATTTATCTAAATTACAGGCTGGAAGCATTGGGAGAGACCGGGACACGATTTCGGGGGTGAGACATTGATTAGGGGGGGACGATTAAACAATCTCTAGGCCTCCCTGGAAGAACTTCTGGGAGGGCCAGTCTATGTGTTTCGTTGATGCCATGCTTTTGGGCTTTCGCGAGGAAGCTGTCCAGGATTCGAGGAGACTTTTTCAGGGAGAACGAGAGAGAAAGAGGGAGAGAGAGAGAGAGCAGGAGCGAGATGAAAGAGGAAAAAAGGGAAAAAAGCGGAGACCGGGCAGATGATCCCCTTCGGGCCATCCACTCAAAATGAAGCAGTTATACGACCGAACTAATAACATATTTAGGACGGTGGAGGCATCTCCCACCGCGGGATGCTCCCGACCTCCCAAGTTGGCACGCTTCAAGCTAGCCAGCGCGATTTTTCTGCCGCAACGTTCTTCTTTCCTTCCCCTCTGCCGTATACAAAACGTCTCGCGAGCTTGTATAAAGGAAAGCACGCCCCAATCTCGAGAAACACGCCAAGGGAGGAGAGAGAGAAAGATCCACACCGGAGTAGCCAGGATTCCGTCTTCGGTAAGTCAAATAAGAACGATTCGCCGTTTTATTATGATTGCTTTATTGTGTGGAGCAAGAAGAGCGGACAGTCTTAATTATACAGGATCGCAGCACGCTCGTTCCGAGGCGTATCTCCGCGAGAGCTTCGAGAGTGCGGAGAACCGAGAATGACGGTCGGGGGCTGAAAAAGCTGATGATTGTTACCGTAAACTGTACAGTTAAACCGGAATTATTCCTACAAAAGAGTATTTTACTATTGAAAAGAGCCATTTAAGATGTTGCGTTCGGAAAATAATAATCAAAGGAGGTTTAAATAAAAACTTGTCAAAATAACGTTGAAAAAACATATTTTCAAATTTTTTTGATCACGAGATTGAGAAGAGATTTTTTATTATTCTCTTGAAAATTTGCGGTATAATTCGAGTTACGTGCTGAAGAAAGAGCAACGGTCATGACAATGCGAACGTTTTGTCACGGGTCTTCCCTCGAATGGGACAAGAGTTTCTGGATTTTGAGAGGACTTTTGTCGGCGTTCGAGGATTTCTCTTCGTTCGATGAGCGGGATGGCACAGGGAGACGTCCACTTCGGGACCACCACGTGGCGACTGTCGTCCCTCTTTCCCAAACACGTGTTACGGCGAAACTTTCGCGAGTGCATTTTTCCACCGTGACCGGGCTCTTGAAGCGCGAGACGGGAAGCTCGAGCGACCCGCCCCGTCTGTCGAGAGCTCAGAGAGTCCCTCCGGTCTTCCGAAAAAACCACAAACAGAGGGTATGGAAAGAGAAAGAGAGAGAGAAAGAGAGAGAGAATTTACGGAATTTTCGTTTCGGTCTTCCTGAAATTTTGCGAATCGGAATAATTTTCGGGAACAGGTGAAATGAGAGTCAAGCGAGATACTTGAAATTCTTTGGACGCCTAGAATCGCTGCTTTTTCCTATATAACTTCTCCCTTTTTATAATGCGTTTAATCAAGCTCGATGGGAGTTCGGAGAAGACTCGTTAAAGCCGGATCGCTGGAATTCCAGGCTCCGGGAAAATCTTAAATTCCAGGCTCTCTAGGAACAAAAAATCCAGGATGATAACGCTCATATCCGCCGAGTCATTTTCTAAACGTCATTTATGATTTACAAAATTTGTCTCGTGGATGGACAAAAGAAATGGAAGGGCAAGTACGAAGATTGAAAAAAGAAGGACACGCGGCGGAAGGATTCTTTTTGAGGCAGGTGCATCAGAGGCGCAGGTAGGTAATTAAGGATTTTCCATCAAATCGACTGGTACCGGGCTCTTGATTTCCTTGCGAGGGCTGTACTCGACCAAGAGCACTCTCAGCCCTTGAAGAATACTTCTGGATCATACGGAGGTTGAAGGAACACCGAATAGGTAATTAGGGATGGTCTCTCCATTAGCATAATAACTCTTTTACGCTCTCGAAATGCATCATCGGTGCATTTTCTTATCCCCCTTCCCTGATGTGTCTTTGAAACCTGGCGTACGAGCATGTAAATACGTTCATAAGGATCTGAAAGTTGAATATTTTTAGTTGTCGGGGATTATCCTCCGTCCAGGAGGACGAGAACGAACAACCGGAGCACTTTTTCCCTCAAAACGCTGAGGGCGAGGGGAGGTGTCGAATAAATTGAGGTCGCGTGGGGCGGACGTATGCCAGAACGTCCGGACTTTTCGTATTTTATTTTTCTCTTCTTTTTTTTGCGGACCACACTGATGCGCTCGAGAAAACTCTTCGAGCTGCAAACCGTTCGTGCTTTCCGGTTTACACGCTTTTTGTCTCTCTCTCTTTTTCTCTCTTTCTTTCTCTCTCTTTCTTTCTCCCTCTTTCTTTCTCTCACTCACTATCTTTATTTCTTTCTTTATGAGCATGATCTTACAATACGTGCCAGGAACTACGAGTTTTTTGAGGGTGGGCGGAAGAGTTGAGCGGTGTTTCTTTCTTTGATCGAATTGCAGCGTAACACACGCCCTTCCTTGAAAAACGAGAAAAGGAGAAAATAAAAACGTTTAACTTTTTCCAGACGCCGGCGACGCGAGAAAAACAGAAACTCGGAACTACCTCGTAGGTTTCGGATGTAGCATGTGCGTTAATTGAGAAATATTTCAAGACGTTATTATGTATAGTTCCGTTCGAGATTCTCCAGACATTTTCTCGAGAACGTATTTTTTTAGGAAAAAAATTTCTGTGATCCTAATTTTATTTTGTCGATCAATTCAGCGTCAGGTATTCAGTATATGTATTAAAGTTAAAAATACAAAAAAATTAAATTAAAAATATTATTAATTTAAATCCAATTAGACATGTGAAATAGAAGAAAATTTACTTTTACGATTAATTTTTTGAAAAATTTAGCGTTCACATATGTGAATAACTGAGATTTTGATAAACTTTTGTGCAAGTTAGATGATTTTTTCAATAAAACATTGAAAATTCTATATAAAAAAATTGCGATCTAATACGAAAAAGAATAACGTGAAAATAATTTTCAAGTGCTGATGCCTTGAATGAAATCAGCTGATGGAGACGCGAAGTCAGTTGTCAACTTCATTTTAAAAATTCTCCTCCATAATTCTCTTGAGTAATTTTCAGTGAAATGTTTCAAAATTAAAAGAACATTATTTTGGTTGTGATTAAAAAATACAAAAAAAAAGCATTTTCGAAAATTTTCTAGATGGACTGTAATTCGTCAAACCAATACCTGATCAACCTTAAAAGAAATTCTTCCCCGAAGAATTCGAAAAATTGGTTAGAAAGTATGCATCCATGGAAAATTGAAAGTTCGCGGTCAAAATTGGAGCATTATTTATTACTCGATAGCATCAATGCTAACAGGTATCTCCTCATTTCGAACAAAAAGGAGAGGATCGTTTGGCACGACGATAATGTATAGAGTAGATTGCCAGCAGTGGACGAGTTATTAGGCGACGGTTAAAGATCCCTGCGAAGCCACACACGTGCACGGATTTAGCGGTAAGAGATATGGATCTTGTGGGCGCGGCATCGTCCTGTCGTGGATCCACGAGAGAGTCAGGAGCCACGAGAATAAGAAGAAGAGGAGGAAGGGAAGGAGAACAAAAATAAGAATAAAAAGTGAGAGGAAGGACCATGGCATCACGAAAGAGGGCGTACTGAGGGATATCCACAAAAAAAAATGTGTTATTAAGCCGACATGTCAATCTGTTCCAGCCAAATCGGACACATCGAGTCGAAAAAAATGTCCTATCCCCCAAAAATGTTGCTCCCATTTCACATTTTCAGAACTCCCCTGTTCGTACTTTTTCTGTGTGGTCGCCATCTTAATGGCCCTTTAAAATGTATTATTACCGGAATATTGAGTTCCTGTGTATTTTTCCTTCATTCTTTTTTGCAGTCTGGTGGTCAATTGATAATTGCCGGTCTGCTCACCCTTTCGGAATATATTGAAAAAATGAATGAATTTTTATTTTGCAAGCATGATAGCTTTATTATTTTTTTTATAAGAATAAATTAAAAAATATTCAAAGCGCACACTGGATTCTCGCTCTATATACATCATACTCGAAAGTGAAAGAATACGATTTTTTTATCTACGAGCACGTCTCTTCGACGTGTTCTCTAAATGCAAAATAAAAATAAAAAATACGTATTATTCACGTTTACATTATGCACCTGCCATTCTTTCAATCCCAGAGTGTCCTTGGTTGCCATCAAACATGAATGGAGAGGAGTAAGATTCCCTTTATTATTTTTCCCCTCGTTTCGTAACGATTGCGAGAGAGGTAGTCCGAATTATAAAACCAATTTCCGTGTACCGGATCCGAAAGTGTCGAGGAACGCGAGAACCGGTGCAAATGTGATCTGGCTCGGAGAAAAAAAAGGATAACGAGAAATATAAGGAAAGAAAAGAAAGGGGATGAAGGAATACGTATATGATAATCTAAGAGCGGATGCGCCCCGAGAAAAAAAAAAGGAAAACGGATCTCTTGCGCGTCCTCGGAGAAAGTACCTCTCGACACAAAGGACATCTCGTCCTCGAGTGAAAGTTTTTTCTCTCGATCACCCCCGCGCGTATCGATTTATCGGATTCCGAGTATGTCCCTCATCAGGTACGCTGAAAAAAAGGGCTCAGGTAGGACAACCGGCTCCGCTCAACGAAATCGTGAGCCATTTATTTCCCTTCGAGACGTAATTTAATGTTTTTGATATACCAAAATAAAAGTGAAATAAAGAACGAGTGGATAAAAAACTTTGGAAACTGAATTTTAATTTAAAAAAAGTTTACGCGAAAGTTCAACCTCGATTAATGATCGTTGAATAATAAAAAGTAACGCCAGTGCTGTCGCCTGTGTCAACAACGTATCATTAATTATCATTTCCAGACCTGAAGAGCGACCGACCAAAATCATTCTCGGACACGCTTTATTCAGCTGATTATACCGAGAAACCTTTCACTATTTTTTAAATTTTTTTTTAAGCTCGTTACTCCGGGCGCGAGATGAGTTCGAGATTCGTCGGGAATGTCACACGTCCTCGCTTTGCTCAGAATTTCTTTTCGCGATTGCTCTCGTATCTAACGTTCCCACGAATATAAAAGTCGTTCTTTCCCAAAATACATTCCGAGTACCCAGAATCGCGTAATTTACGCGTTCTTCCCGCGCTCCCTTTCTCTAATCATACTTTTAGGAGTTTTACAGCTAAAAGTTCTACTCATCGTCTGGAATTCCTGAGATCGATGACAAGTGAAATTTTCATGTAGAAAATTAAAGGAAAAAATAAACTTGGTACATGAAATGTCGATAAATATTGCGATTTTTTTGATTTATTTTTGTTTTGATGCAGAGTCTCACTGAGAGTTTATGATCGTTGTTAACTACGAGGTAGAGGCTGATTGTGATAGCGTTCAAACGAGCGAAAAAGCTTCAGGCTATCGCGCTCATCTTACATTCGAGTCGCAATGTTCTTACACGGGAGCTATTAAAAGGTAAGAACTCATAAATGTAAATCATAGAATTATCTTTTTTTCTCTTTCAAATCCTCTCGGAAGAATTTTGAGTTAATATAATATTTTAAAAAATATTTAAATGTCCCTCGTGTGTTACTCAGCGAAATCCCGCGTCAAAAATGTTAAATATCTTTGGAATTATCGTGTGGACATTTTTTTGAAATCGTGTGAAATTTGTCTTGCGGCCTAGAGGAATTTAAAGAATATTTTTAATGAATATTCAGAGCGTGTCCTACCGATTTACGTCGAAAATTTTCGGTCGATATACCTGAGTCCGAATTTTTTTTTCGCTCTCATCGCAATTTGATTAATCTCGAAATATCTTTTCCCGATCGCAGCTGCAGTAGTTCGCAGCGGCAACTTTGTATCGTCGAGAAAAATAATAAAATTTAAGAGTCGCGATTTAGTCGCTCACCGCATCGCCCTTACGCCCTTTTCTTCGTCGGCGAATTTACACGGTATCAGAGTCGATTTTAGCGCTCTATAAACGTGTTATATGCACCGTAGGAATGTTCAATATAGGAATTAGCTACGCCATCGGCGATGTGTTCATTAATATGCGACTCGAAACGATATTTCGCCTCGGAGCTAGAACATGATTTTATTTTTCCATCGACTTCCGACACGAGTCCCATCATCGCTTTTTGCCGTGTACGCGTGCGTTCGTAATTATTTTTTGCTCGAGATAAAGTACGAATTGAGAAATCCGGCTAAATTCGGACCACCCAGTTTTTTTACTTTAAAATTGATTTTCTTATGCCGCAAATGCATTTTTTTACAGACGATCTTATTTTTGCCACGAATTGATTTTTTTATGATGCCCCACGATCCTTCATAAATTCATTTTTATTTTATTCGTCATCGCGGCCGGTCGTTTCGTGCGATCGTGAACGATGAACGTCTCTCACGGCGGGGAATAAAATAGGAGAATAAAAGCGCCGGAGGACGAACCATCAGGGATCCGGAGCCATTCCGAGTTTTCGAGCGTGAAAACGCGGAATGATGAAAAAAGTGGTTTCGCGGAGGTAGTTTAGTTACACGGGATTCCTCGGGAGGCCTGACACGAGGAGACTCGAGGCGGCTCGTCCGTGATCGCGCCTCTTCCATATTTTTCTTCAGCCGACCCGAGCGTCAGCGCTTCCTCGATCCTTTTTTTCCATGTCGAAGCTTCGTCGCACACTTTTCCCCCCTCATTCAATTTTTTTGAAGTGGAA
The DNA here is from genome assembly GCA_030522605.1 of Cremastinae sp. B BG-2022a. NCBI lineage: Eukaryota > Metazoa > Arthropoda > Insecta > Hymenoptera > Ichneumonidae > Cremastinae sp. B BG-2022a. The sequence goes on from JAPYYX010000852.1 coordinate 36,852, forward strand.
ACTTCTTATCCGGGGTGACGCCAATGTTTATGAAACGCTGTTTATGTAACATCTACTGTAGACCTGTAAGTACCCAGCTTCCGAGACCCTCTTGGCGATTTCAATGTTAATTTTGCGTCAGACAGATTACAGTCATTACTTGTGTTTTTAG
>JAPYYX010000853.1:0-36992 GCA_030522605.1 Cremastinae sp. B BG-2022a
TGAAAATCTTAAAATTTATTAAAATTAATTTCCCAAAAATTGCAAAAAGGGGCCCCGCCCCACGTTTATACGGCACCCAGCGATCGAACTACCTTAATCGAAAATTTTACGAATCCAAAACAAAATAAAAAATTAGATTTTTAAATTAATAATTTATTTAAAAAATATGTATTCAAATCTATTCAAATATCTATTTACAAAATATAAGATTTTTCAAAAATTTCACGAGTCGAAAACAAACTCAAAAAATTAATCGTTATTTAAAAATGTGTAAAAAAGCAAGCAGAGAATCGTCAGCAAGGCGGAATGGGAAAAAGATAACAACAGAAGTTTTAATGAGTTGGTAACGAGATCTTTACCCATGGGAGGGTGGGCGTGCGACCCGCAAGCCCGGAAGTGGACTACGAAACAATTGATCCCGGATGAAGACATTTCTTGATAAACCGCCCTTGCGACCTCGCATGCATAAAACCAACAACGAAAATTCCACTAAAAAAAAGACAAAAGACACGACGAATGAAAAAAACATTTTTATTTCTCCATACATTTCTCCCCGGTATTCATAATTCATGAAATTCCCGTCTCTCGGAATTTATTCCGGTCGCGATGTTTCGATATCGTTTAAATTTTAAGAGCAGTGAAAAAAGGGCGAAAAAAAGGGAAAGTAAAATTATACGGAGTTCCCTTTTCGCGAACGTTGAAACCTTCGCGGAAAGGTTTAAGATCCCCGGGGATGCTTATAAATTATTTCGCACAAAACGAGGCCAAAATTGCGTTCGGGCTTCATCAAGAACAACTTTTCTGACGTTCCCATCCCGCGACCTTTTGTTCCGTACAAAAAAGAGAAAAATTGATAAATTCGTGACACACAAGTTTCGCGCGTTTTTCTTGTTTTTTGGTAAATTCCCGACGGAAATACTGGATGGGAAAATCAACAGCTTGCACCCGATGTTTTTCCCTCGTTCCGCTTTTTCCTCTCTGCTCTCCGAATGGTTTTGATGCCTCGGCAAAATGCGGAGCAATACAAGAGCGGGAAAACAGAGAGAAAAAGAGGTGAGAGATCGAGGCGAACCTTGATAGAGCCGGGAGGGCGCGATAAAAAGGAAAAAAGAATAAAGGAAGAGATGAAAAAAACGTGAAGAGAGAAAAAGTGAGAAAAAAAAAGAGAAACAGTTGAAATATACTCCGGGATTCCGCTGGGCAATCATTGCGGTTCGTCGATTTCTCTCTCCCAGCCTCTTGTATACGCTTTTCCATTTTTTTCCCTTTCCTCCCGACGCGACTTATTTTCAACCCCTTTGTACACGAAGGCATTCACCGGACTCCGAGATTGCGCTCGTCCGAGACCCAATCATCCACCAATCTCTCCGTGTGCCCCCTTTCTCCTCGCTCCCGAACTATGAAATCGGTGAAATTTAAAAGAAAAATAGCGATCCTGAGCTTTGAGCGAGCCGGCCCCTTTCGCCCGGATTTTTATTTCGAACGTTGAAAAATCGAACGAATGCGTACAAAGGAAATCGAGCAAATTCGTTGGAAATTCTTTTTTTCCTGGAAAAATTTTCACGCGCAGTAATTGCTATTGTACGTTACTGTAGAAAATTGAGTTTCATACATGGAATCGAGAAAGGATTTTTTGAATTTGCTCCAGTGACACAGAATCTTGTTCATAAATCGGAGGAAAATATTTTTTCTTTCACGTGGTTGGACGGAACGAGCTTTTTTTTATGAATATCATTTATGGAGTTGAACTCGAAAAGTGGAGGGTGAAAGGGATCAAAAAAACACATAGGCGACCCGCATGAGCTTTCGCCATTGGAGCTTTTGCGGTCAGAAACAGGTAGAAAGAGATAGAGTCAGTGAAATAAGGGTCAAGAGGGTAAATCTTATCTCGCTATTCCGATTTCAAAGGATCTCGAGAGAGCGGGCTACGGACGATTTTCGGGAGACCGTGCAGTGAGAAAAAAGTCTCGAGATATCCCTTTATGAAAGGGATACAGAAGATACGAAAAAAATGCCATAAAAGTATGAAAAAGGAGCGAACACGATGAGATTACGTGCAAAAAAAATTTAATTAAAAGTAAATATCTCTTGCATCAATTTTTTTTGGATATAAACATTGACAACACTTTTATGAGCAATTCGATAGAACGTTTTATGGCGTCGTAAAAGTTTTCGCAGCTATGATAAAGACATGAGAGAAATTAATGCTTGCTGAATTAAATTCACAAATCCAGACTCGATTGACAGAATGTATTTTTGAGATATCAAATTTTATGAAGAAAAATAACTGCGAAAAGCTTGATTTGCGAGCAATTAAAAAATAATTTATGGGACATTGCTATTTTTTCAGCTATATCATAAAAGTTTAATGTTGCCAATGCTCAGGTAATTAAATTCCCAAATCGAAACTTAATTTAAAAAAAATTTGTTATGTCAATTCTTGTGAGAAGAAATATTTGAAAAAATTGTTATAGTATAAAGTATTCAGGGGTATGATAAAAATTTGATAAAGATACTATCAAGAGTCAATCGATTCAATATTTATTATTAGATATCAAATTTTATGAAAAAAATAATTTTCAAAAGCTTATATAAGCAAAAAAACTTTTATAGGACTATCAAACATTTGCAGTTATAATAAAAGCTCGATACATCAATGATCAGTTAATTAAATTCCAATGGACTGGATAAAAAAAAAATTTTCATATCAATTTTTCTGAAAAAAGTATTTAAAAAACTTTGTTATGAGCAATTTGAAGAAACGTTTTTATGAGAGTACAAAATTTTCGCAGCTATGACAAAAACTTGATAGAGATTAATGTTCGCTTAATTAAATTCAACAACATAGACCTCGCTGAATATCGTCATTTATGATCCCTAAATTGCCCAGCCAACGAGGTCCACTTGGAACGTGTAATAGGCGATACCATATCAGCCATAAAATTGGAAATAATATTCGATCATCGAAACTCTTTTGTCTTCTCGTAGGTTATTATTACGACCCATTAACTTCGACAATGAATCAATATTACCGATTATCGAATTCTCCTAAAAGCTGTCAACATCGTTAAGAATTCATGCTAACAATTTTGCTAAATAAAAAAAAATATTTTTACGTAAAAGCATACTGACAATTTGAAGCCATTCTCTACAATTTCGAGTTATCATGAAACATCTTGTGTTACAATGTCGAGGAATAAAAAAATTCCCAAGAGAACTTTTACACATCAATATCGTTCTTCATCAATATTTCACTGATCTTGACGATCGATTCGCCTCTGGCTCATATGTCCGAGTCTCGCGATGTCGACTAACTACGACGATTGTTTTAAGGCGTTTTATTTAGTTATGCCGTCCTTTCTTGACGTCAATTATCCAATTATTTTTCATCACGAGACGTCAGATTCAGAAATGATTTCGTCAACTTGAAGACAAACGTATATTCCAAACAATGACTAAAAATATATTTTTTAAAAATATGAAAGAAATTTTTTTGCCTGGATAAAATTGTCCTCCAGCAGTGAAACTATTTATGAAAATTTTCGATTAATTACGACAATTATTTTAAAGTATTTTATTCAGTTATTTCGTCCTTTCTTGACGAAAATAATCCAATAATTTTACATCACAAAACGTCAGGTTCAGAAATGATTTTCTCAATATTTAAATAAACACATATCCCAAATGGCCACTAAAAATATTTTCGACTAACGACGACAATTATTTTAAATCGTTTTATTAAGAATTATTTCATGCTTTCTTGACGTCAATTATCCAATTATTTTTAACCACAAGACGTTACATCCAGAAATAATTTCTTCAACATCAAAAACAGGCACATGTCCCAAACGACCACTAAAGAATAGTTTACATTTGAAAAATATTAAACGAACTTTGTCTGGAAAAATTTATCCTCCGGCACTGAAAGATTTTCCAAGAAAATTGGCATGATTTGCATAATGCGAAAGAGCAAAAAAATTCGGAGCGTTCGTTAGGTCCGTCGTATGAAAGGAGCGTGAAAAACAAATGTTGTTATGCGAGGCCGAGAGGAGAGGAGAGTTCGCCTTTGGACTCGAGAGAGAAAAGAGCCCGTTTGTGTTAAATAGTTCCCCCGGGTTCAAACTTGAGAAAAAAAAAGTCTCACATTATTCTTACAAGCTCCGTGTCATCCACTCTTGTTTATGCGTGTTTTTCCCTCTCTTAACTCCCGAGGAAATAACCACCCGCCCTTATCTTTTATTATCAATTTTGGCCACGGAGGAGAAAAAAAAAACGAATTCAATAAGGACGAAGAAAGAAATTTCGGTAAGAAGTTTTGCAGCGACGGGCTTAGTTATTTTTTTCGATACAAGGAGCTCGTCAAGCTGCTCAGTAAAGTAAAGAAAAAAAAATGGAGAGAAAAGAAATAGAGAACTCTCGGTTAAGTTCTCACCAACTTCTTGCGTACGTCGCTACTCGAATTTCTGGGAGCAAATTCTCGACTCCTTATCGGTGGAAGCTCCAAACTTTATGAAGCAGAATATTTTAAGACCACAGGATAACTCGAAAGTTTTAAGGCCTTTTTCTTTGACGTCTCTCAATATATCTCTCTCTCACGCACTCTCTCTCGTTCTCTTTTTTTTATCATCTCCTGTCAATAAAATAAGCTTCGAGCCTTCCACATCTTTTTAGGTATTTTTTCATCGATTTTATTGATTGAAGCCTCTCCTTTGAACATTTTTCCTTCAACGAAATTTTCCGAAGATTTGAGTTTTTTTTTGGACTTTTTGGGATGAATTTTATTTTTGTTTCTTCTGAAATTTCGATCGAATTTTTTAATTTCAAGTTGATGTTGCAACGAATTCACAGGAAACGAAAGTTACTATCAATTTGCGTTTCTTCGCTGAGATTTATCGCAGCTGCTTCCACCGTGGCCTTGTACTCTGATTTTTCCGGCGATAACGCCGAGCACCAGGGGGTCGTAGCAATTCACTCGACTTTCTATCGCGTTGAACAAATATACGATTACGAAGATATAAGATTTTCCACCTTGATTTTTATCACAGAATTATTAGGGATTTTTTTTCACTGGGTCTTCTTTTTGTATTGGGATTTTCGTTGTTTGGAGTTTTATTTTGCTTTCACGTCAAATTTTCTCCGAGCAGGCTCGGGCTTTCCACGAAATTTAGCACGAGAGACTTTGATCCAAAACGAGTTAGTGAATCTTCGCTTAAAGGCAGCGAAGCTTGCTTCATGTTTCTTTCGACATTAATTATTCTTTGGCTTCCACAACCTCGCGGCGGTGGAAATTGAATCAACGTTTCTCATGGATTCATTACCATCCTGATAAAAAAAAAATTAAACGAGTTAGCGCCGAGAGACAGGTACGAACGAATTTTCAACGAAGTACTTGATTTCCCTCTAATTTTCATACAAAATTTTTCGAGCAATCTCGAAGGATGGAACTTCATAAAAATCAAAAAAAATAAACATGAATATTTTACAGGTTTCAGTCCGATAAACGAATCAAATCTTAATATTCGATGGAATTCAGGGGATTTTTATCAATGTTATCAAGTTAACATTTTTTTATCAAAAGGAATACGATGATTCGTTGAAAATAACGACCTTGAAATCCTTTCAAGGATTATCAATATTATGAGATAAATTAATTAATTGAGCTCGATTTTCCCGGAATCCTTGGACTGTCAGAGGAAAACCAACTGATTGAAATTCTCCCGCTGTTTTTTCACCTGTCTCCATTTTCGAGATGTTGGCAGGTGACCGTGAAATTATCATTCTCGGGAATACAAACGAAATTCAGATAATAATTTAATAATTTTTAGTTATTTTCTCTATCAATGTTTGGTAGCCATTGATATTCGGACAATTTCAATTAAATATTGAGGAGGTCCTTTTTTATTAAATTATCAATTTGGTGATGATTTTTCGAAAATCACGACCTTTCACGACTTCTCAATTTCATAAAATAAATAAATTAATTCAACTTGTCCAGAAATCTTTAAACTGTCAGAGGAAAACCAACGAATTGATAATTCTCTCATTGTTTTTCCAGCTGTCTCTTTCATTTTCGAATTGTTGGCAGGTGACCATGAAATAATCTCGGACACACGATCATAATTTAATATATTTGTTATTTTTAGTAATATTTTTCAATATTTAAAAATTTTTTAAATCCAAAGATCATTCTTACCAAAAAAAAATCAAATTTTGATTAATTATTGTAATATCCAGACAACGATTTTTAATAGTAAAATAATAATAGACTTGAATTAGACTAAAAACCTGCTACCTTGAAATCCTTTCACGGTCAATCAATTCAATATGATAAATTAAAATTTATCTCGCTTTTCCGGAAACCTTGAACTGTCAGAGGAAAATTAACCGGTTGCAATTCGCTCGTTACTTTTCCTCCTGTTTTGTCTGTTTTCGAAATTTTGGCTCATCATGAAATATTAATTTTATGCACGCTCAAAATTTTGTTAATAATTTCATATTTTTCTTCTCTATCAATATTTAATATCCATTAATATTCAGAAGACAGTCGTTACCATAAAGTTGAACTTTATTAAAAATTAATTTAATGACTTTCGAAAAATTGCGACCTTGAGTCTCACGGTCAACAAATTTTACCCGATAATTTAGAATTTATCTCTCGCAGTTCCGGAATTCTTGAGCTGTCAGAGAAAAATCATCCGGTCCGAACTCTCTCTCATTGTTTTTCCACCGGTCTCTCGTCTGTTTTGAAAATGTTGACAGGTGTCCGTGAAAAAATAATTCTCCAGCGTTCATGGGGCAGTGAAAATAGAGACCGGACCGTGCACACGAGACACACGTAAAATTTTGTGGTTCACTCTTCAAGCGAAAACCGCCCTGTCAGAGTATAATCTCGCTCTCGACAATACGCAGTAATCGTACTTCACGGGAATGCGGTGTTTGTACACGTCCGTTGTGAATTAGTACACCTTCGGGCTCTGTTTCCCAGCAGCGAGCAGAGTTCTGCGCGAGACTCCAAATTTAATCCAGCGATGTTCATAATTTATCGTCGAAGTTCCGAGCTCTGAATGAAATTTTGATTGAGAATCGAGCTACATATTTGTGTCCGAAAATTTTTCTCAACCGAATGAAATCCCGGCTCGTCTCGCGACAAATTGAGACAAATTGGAAGAATTATTGAAAGCGTTCGTCTTGCATACGAATCAGACGTCTAATGACTCAGTCGGTCGCTTCGAAATTTCCCTCACGTTCGGAGTTTTTTCATTTAAGAAATGAAAGAACGCAGAACGATTTTTTTCGACTTCTTTTTTCATGAATTTTTGTTGTTTTCTTTTTTTTTCATTAGTTTTCGGTTTTTCGTCTTATCGATTTTTCGGTTCTGTTTGTTCACGACGTTGCTTCGTCCTGATTGAATTAAGCGATAGAATTGATTCGAAGCAAGCGATAAATTGGCTGGCGTGATCAATCTCTCCGTACCCGCAGTACTCATTTATCGAGTCAAACATTTTTGACTCCGTGTTATCGCGTTATCTCTCCTGTCTGCTAAAGTGGCTTTCGGTATCCTCGCGGCGAAAGGGATCGTTGAATGGAAAGTTCAGGATCGAGTCCCCTCTGAAATTACTAAAATGGCTTTGAATACCTCCCGCTGGAACTCGTGTCAATAGACCCTTTCACACTCAGACGTGAATACTAACGCTCACGATCCCGAGCTCGACGAAAGCCACAAATTTTCGTTATATCAATTTTCCATCAACGGCGACATGTTTTCTTCACAAATTTGGCCCTACCAAATTTCATTCTCCGAAATCTCATTGTGTCGAAGAAAAACAATAAACCGTGATCTGATATTTTTATGGATATTTTTTATTAGTTATGAACGATGAAATTTCAATGCAATTTTTATGAAATTTTTAGAATTGGTAATTTGGCATTGGTGCGAGAATTTTTCTAAGTAGAAAATAGTAAAAGCGTAAATTTTGTGTGTGTATTTATTTGTATAGTACACAAATTTATATTTCATAAATTTTATTGCTCGAAATCTTATTGTGACCAAAAAACAAAAAGTTGTATTCTATTATTTTTATGGATATTTTTTTAATAATTATGAACGATGAAATTCCAATGCAGTATTGATCAAAATTGTAAAAATGATAATTTGTCATTGTTCAATAATTTTGGAATGAGAATTTTGCAAATTGGATATCATAAAATAATATTTTTCGTGCATACATATTTATTTTTAGATGTGTATAAATTTATCTCGACCAAATTTCATTGTCTCAAAAAAAAACATTAAACCATATTGTTTTATGCATTTATTAATGATTACGAACTATCTTCGATGTGGTTTTAACGAAATTGATATTGAAGACGATAATTTGTCGTTGCAGGACAATTTTTTATCTAGACTTTCGCAGAGCGTTGGATCGATTGTTTTGCAAGTAATAAATTTACAAAGTTTGACTTTGTCAATCGTAGAGAATATTTTTTGTCCCTTCTGGTTGTCAAATATACACTTTTAATAGACTCGAATGATACAGTTTTTATGAAACTCGTGAAATCGATAATTTGTCAAACGCGTTGCTCGAGAACTAGAATGAGAATTTTACAGAGTCGAGGAGCAATTGTTTTACAACGAATTGCCAAAATTGCCAAAGTTCGCTCTGTCAATCGTGAAATCGAAATTTTCTCTCGTCTATTTCATTTTTTGTATATGTTTGTACTTTTAAATAGTTACGTTCGATGGAGTTCCAATAAAATTCGTTATTCAATTGGCATCGAAAACGATTTAACGAGAATCAGCTACAGATCATTCTTGGAATTTTCACTCAGTACGTATTGAAATTTACATTGAAATGTACCATAATCGTGCTTTTGTCAAAACAATATAATGTCTGGTCTCATTTGGGTTCCAAGTTTATATTTATGAATAGACATTACAAAGTTCATGGAATCGATATAATTTATCAATTATTGCTCGAGAACGTTTGAAAGAACTTTTTTAATGCATACTTTCGAATAATTACAAAAGCTAATCAGTTTCCAAGAAAATTGAGAGTTGATTCATAGATACTCGGAAACGATTAAATGAGAATGTTGCTGGAGTCTGTTCTTCCAGTTTCCATTGAGTACAAGGAAAACAATGCATTACAATTTCCTTTCAATCATTATTTTTTTTTCCAGAATTTTTTTTCGAAATAAACGATTTCTTGTTTACTTTTTTTCAAATATATATTTTTTATAATTATAAATTTTGATAAAATACAAATTTTTTTTAATTGTTCACTTGTCAAAAATCGCTCGAAAGTTTTTGAACGAGAATTTCAGAGAATGCAACAGCAATTGTTTTACGATGAAAGCCCAAAATTACAAAAGTTTCGCTCTGTCAATCGTCCTGTCGGAACTTTCACTCGTCTATTTCATTTTTTTTTATAAATGTACTTCTGTCTAGTTACGAAATCGAATGAACGAAAAATTCACCAAATTCCATTTATCTTATTCTTATAACGTAGAATAATAACAATACACCGTGATCATTTATCAAAATAACAAATTTCTCGTACATTTCATTTTTCAAATGTTTAATTTTGATAATATTTCAAACGATGCAGTTTTGGCAAAATTCTTGAACTCAATAGTTTGTCAATTCGTTAAAAAAAAAATAAAAACAATAAACTGAGTGCATGAACAATGAGAAATGAACAGTTTCACCTCTCGATTATTTTTTTTATACTTTTGATAGCCTCAAACGGTCGAGTTTTGGCCAAATTCGTGAAATCGATAATTTGTCAAACATCGTCGAGGACGCTTCACCAAGAATTTGGCAGAGTGGCGGAGCGATTGTTTTACGACGAATGCCCAGAATTGCGAAAGTTTGGCTTCGTCAATCGTCGTGTTGAGAATAACGCGCGGACAAGAATTGAAATTTATCGAGTGGGGCAGAAGAGACGGGATTCAATCATCGTCTCTCGAGATGAATTGAGAACTTTCCCAAATTGATGTTATAACTTACTCCGAGCCATTCATCCAAATACCTTGAGAATATATCTCGAATAATTCCAAGTTTTGGAGGCGAACATTTTGCCAATATTTGTCGCTCACTGACAACTTCCGACAATAAATCTTCATCGAATTACCGAGAGGGAAAAGTTCGAGTGATCTTCATATTTTTTTCTACTCTTCATTAGTAAAAATAACATCTCGAGAAAAATTACATTGATCCAATCAGTTTCGAACCAACTTTTCATCTGTCAAAGGATTTTTTTTTCTTATTTTTTTTTTCTTTCAAATGAACTCTCTCGGGCCATCGCAGACCTCGACTGTTCCGAAATAATTCAAGTGCTTCCTCGACTGTGCAGAATACACACGGAGTCGTGAGAATTCGCGTTTTCAAACTTTCAACCGTGCACACGTTTAAGCGACGAGACCGTACAAGTACCGAGACTTTCCCATCGAGTTCCCGAGCATCTGGGATATTGATAAACGAGAAAACTTGTACTCCGACGAGGAGAATTCCACCCCGACAGAATTCGACCCTCTGTCCCTCTCGATGAGCAGAGAGACGTGTTTTTTTCTTTAATTTTCCACTCGATTCTGTTAATTGCCGAACGGGAAAAGTTTTTTGCCTCTCATCGTCCTCCCATCGATATGTGCGATCGGGAAAATCGTCCAATAGTCATTAATGAAAATTCGGGAAAAAAACAGGAAGAAACAAAATTAAGGGTTGTCAGGGTCAAACGTAGGTCAGCCACGAAATACCCACGCACGTTCGGTCTCGATCATCAAGATTTACAACCTGGATTTTCGAGACCGCAATTCTTCATTTACTTCCCTCAAACGATTTTCCCTTCATCGTTTCTTCTAATTTTTTCTTTTCCTCCCCCTCGTGTGAAATCACGTTTCTAATTTTCGGCTTCGCTGCCGATTAAACCCTCGACACGTGGTGAATTTATTTTTATTTAGATTAAATTTCTTAATTAAAAAAAATGTTTAAGCATCGACGACTGATAAAATTCTTGAGTCGGCTTCGCACTCGAGAGTCGTTCGAAAGAATTTGAGGACACGTGGAAGAGAATAAATTGGAGCTTACCCTGAGGACGTGATACTCATTTTTGTTGAAATTCGTACAAAGACGAAATCCGATTGGAAGGGAAAAAAATGAAAAAAAAAGTGCGACTCGCGTTGGGCACGACGGATCGCGAGAGACGCGAACTTGAGGCAAGGAGAACCGTCTCAACACGCGGTTGATAGCTGACTGAACAACCCTCGTTCGTCCCGGGGGTTGCGCGTCCGCGCATCAAGCCGCACATTTCTCGCGGAGTTTATTCTGGACGAGGCAACGTTCGACTCTGTCACAACTTTTTACGCGAAGCGTGACTCCGGACACTTTTGCGATCCTTCAAATCAAAAATAAACAAAATCGATCACCAAAAACCGATACATCTATTTCGAAAAGTTCGAACGACGTTCCATTTTCAGTCTTGGGAATAATTTAGATTAAATAATTGACATGGAAATGAAACAAAAGTATAGTGGCAAATAATTGGTAAAGGCGTGCGCATTTGTTATAAATATCGAGAGTGAATAATTTAAATTAAATTTAACCAAAATACGAAAACTAAATATAATCAAAATACGGAAACCAAATTTAACCAAAATACGAAATTTATGAACGAATTTTTTTTAAGCTGAGTAAAATTCGATCATTAAAAACTGATTTATATTTTACGAAAAGTGTTCGAACGATGTTTCATTTCTGATCTCGAGACTAATTAAAATTAAATAATTTGTATTAGTTAAACAAAAATGATCAAAATCAAAATGATAATAAATTGGTGATCAAATTTTTAAGAGCATTGGAATTTTATGGAATTGGTCTTTCAAGTGAAGAGTAAATAAAAGACGATCGATATAGCAACTGCTTTATCTATTTTAAAAAATTCGATCGATGTTCCATTCTCGTGTCCGGAAATAATTTGGAGTAAATAATTTGAATGAAAATAAAACAAAAATCCAGGTAAGGAATTCGTAAAAGCATTTATATTTTTTAATTGGTCCATAAGTCGAGAATGAAGAAAAATTTAAAAAAAACGGTTTATATGTTTCGAAAAATTTAATTCTAAACCACAATTTAGATTCAATAATTTGAATGGAAATAAACAAAAAATGTAGACAATTGTTACGCATTATTTTTCAAAATAAATTCAGTTGTTTGAACCCAAAATTTGATAAATTCACGTTACTGAAGAAAAACACCGATCGCGTGATCCGAGTCGTTGATTTTACAACAAGACGAATGGAACATCTTTTCTTTTATTATCTCTTCTGATATCTACGTATTCAAGGAAACGCACTCGAATAAATTGACGCATTGCGACCTGGTAAGGATGCACGCGAAGTTGCGTGTCCTCGTGAAATTTCTCTAATCTCCCGAAAAAATCCGGAAATTAATAATCACGATTTCAAGAATTCTTTTTACTTTTCACAAAAAAAACCTAATAATTTCAAAACGATAAAGTATTTTGCTATGTCTATCGCAAATCCGATAAACGTCAAAGCGCGTTATCAATTTATCTTCATGAAAATTGATGTCTCCGTCACGCTGGCTTTGGAGTTCGAAGCCGGAAGTTTCAAGCTTTTGCCTCTCAACGTATTGGATACTTCACCGATAACTTTTTCGATCCAACTGTTCCTTGATAAATCTTCGAACATCGAATTTTTGTTTTTATATAAATTCACCTCAAGATAAAAAATTTTTCAACTGAATAAATATTTTTATTGAATTTTTCTTTGAACCAAAAAATAGAGAATAAAAATTCTTTTTGTTACTCAAATATCAAAATTTTTCCAGCTGGGATGAAAATTTGTCTTTAGATTTTTTTAACCAAGAAAAAAAAATAATTATTTTTATTTTATCTTTTTCGTGTGAAGGATCGTAAATTCCAACTAAGGTGAAAAATTATCCGGAAGCGGGTGAAATAAATTTCCGGTTGACCAAGGTCGTAGGAAAGAGCAGGAAAAAATAACGATAATTTCACTCAATTTCCAGGCGGCTGCTAATTTCCGTAAAGCCTTGCATCATTAACTTATTATCAGGGGGAGTACTCGCAGGCGCAATCGAGGTACTCATTACTCGTGGGAAATGCGAGAGTATGGCCAGAGCACGCTCGTAATCTGTATTTACAGGAGGCGCGGAACACGTTGCGACAATGCCCGAGCCAATTGAACTTTCGGATCTCCCGATGGAAATCTGAAGTTGCTGGAGTTCTCGTCGCTCGATATCCTGAAGATGCGACGTCTCGAGCACCAGGATTCCTGCGAAGAGCTTTGCAACCGTGAGTTTTGACATTTTCCATTATTTTCGATGATCGAACGCGACGTCTCCTCATATTTGATCGTTACTTCCTTGCATCCTTGACATTTCTATCCTGTTTACTTTTTTCGTATCTATCAAATTTTAAACTCATTTATCAATTAATTTTTTTTAATCAATATTTCTTTATCCGTATTGATTATAAATTTTCTTAATAAACATCATTTGATAAATAAGAATATTATCTCAACGTTATTTTTGAGCCTATATCGATTGATTTGATTATAATAATCAATTTATTTTACATTTTATATTTTTAGTTTATTTAAAATAATTTTTTTTTAATTTTTATTTAAAATAATTTTTCTCAACATTAATTCTGAATTGTCTAAATATTGTATATTATTTTCAAAAAATAATTACATGATGTAATGTAACTTCCAATTGCACAAATGTTAGTTATATTGATTGAATTTACTTTATGGATTTGATTCGAAATTGTTTTTTTTTTTCATTTTGGGTATTCAGCTTTTTGAATAATTTTGCTATTTACTCGAGCCCGAAAATGCACTCGACTCGTTACGAACGAAAGCGACAGATTTAGAAGCGAGAGAACAGTGTATTTGTCAAGTATAAGCGATGAAAATGTCATTCACCCCCTCGAAGCACATTTCGTTTCAATAATGTATCATCCTCTCGGATGGTGTTATCGATCGTTCTTCCACTGGTTCGTGGAAAACATTATTTATTTGTTGACACAGTTCGAATGGGAAGCTTTCTCGACTGTATAACGCGTCGCCTGCCTCTCCGCGGTTCAATGATCCTTTGCACCGAGACTATTCAGCTTTCACTATTAACGAGGTCAATCGCTGATTTGGCGATCAACTTCCAGAAAATTGCGATGGTCAAACTCTCCCGCTCCGAATGTTTAGATATTTCAACTCTTAAAAAGAAAATTCTCATTGTTAGACAAAAATGGTTAAAATATAAGCTGAAACTTGGCAATGAATCTTTTTATTATATCAATCACGTCAAAACCGTAATACACGTTTTTTAACAACACCGTCTAATACGATATTTACATATCAGTGGGACGGTCCACAATTGTTTCGTTAGGATACTAAAAAAATTGGGACTTGTGCCGTTTAAAATTTATAGGCACTAGAGAAAAATTGACGTTCCTCACATCGAAAAGGTTTTGGTACTTGCGCCAACTTTTTTCACATTTGTTGCTCCGTCATCCGGTAGTTATTTTTGTATAAAAAGTATATTTGTTCATTCAACTTTTTCTCATTATCTTCCGCTAGGGAGAAAGGTCAACAATATTTGTGTTTGTTTGTTTAGTCGCTGTTATTGCCGCCTCGATCGGAACTGGAGTGACGAGAACCGACGTCACTACCGGAAACGGATTTCCGTGATACAGGAGACGCCGATCTGAAATGTGAAGTGACAGAAAGTAATAAATTATCTGCATTTTTGTTTATCATAAAGAGAATTTTCATATTTATTATATTATTTTCACTATTTTTATTAAATAATAAAAACAAAAAATTCTCAAGCGAGTCGATCACACATTGAGTGCGAGATTCACTTTTTGAGAAATTAAATGAAATTTAAAAAACGGCAACGATTTTCAGATTTTCGTAGTAATGTTTAACATGATTTTTCACTATTTTGATCATATTTGAGAAATAAATAATTACCTAGCTGAGCCACTCGCACTTCTACTGCGAGAACCACTCTTTGACCTCGATCGTGATCTGCTTTTGCTTCTCGACCTTGACTTTGATCTCGATGGCGACCGAGACTTGGACCTTCGTCCTTCCGAACCTGATCTTGATTTGCTTCGGGATCTCGAGCGCGAACCACTCTTACGTGATCCACTGTTCGACCTGGACCGCGATCTCGAACCGCTCTTCCTCGATCCAGAAGGCGAACGACTTTTTCTCGAGCCACTGCCCGACCTCGAGCGACTCTTCCTGGATCCGCTTCCTGACCTCGAGCGACTCTTCCTCGAGCCGCTTCCGGACCTCGAGCGACTCCTCCGCGAACCGCTGCCCGATCGCGACGAGCTTCTAGACCTTGACCTAGATTTCGATCTAGAACGAGATCGAGAACCATCAGAGTCCGACATGATCCTCTTTTTGACACGCGAGACTTTGCTTCCTCCTTCGTCGTCACTGTAATTTAAAAAAAAACGTTAGCAAGTATTTTTTTAGAATGTTCTTTTGTAATCCTTTTTTGATAAATTTTTTTCTTACCCGCTTGCTTTTTTGCCACTATCACTTTCCGACTCGCTCGTCGAAATAGTTTCCTTTGACAAGAATCTCGCGTTACTCTTTGAAGGCTCAGCCGTGCTTTTACGTGGAGTTTTATCCTTTTTACCGCTTCCAGCTTTTCTTCCACGTTTGACTCTGGGTCTGTCGCTCTCGGAGCCTGTAATAAAAGGAAATAAAAATCGAAATTAAATTGAAAAGCTGACAATTTTCAAAAAAAATTGTTATAATAATTGAAAAAAAAGTTACCTCCGCTTTCATCGTTCTTTCTTCTGATCCTACCCCTGCTCTTTCTCTCTTTACCCTCGCCGCTTGCCTTTCTCTTCCGTTTCTTCTCCCTCGGAGCCTCATCCCGACGACCCTCATCGTTTCCAGATCCGCCGCTGTCACTGACGTACTGCTCAGTTCTCGACTTCTTCCCTTTTTTGCCAGGCTTCTCCGTCGGCATCTCTCCGAAAACGAGAACGTTCTTCGTCTTCTCCACGTATTCCTGACGTTTTTGTAGCATCGCCTCCTCCTTTTGACGTCGAAGTTCCTCCAATTTCTTCTGCTCCTCGGTCTGTCGCATTTTGAATGCTTGTCTCTCCTCCTCCTGCTTCCTCCTGAGCATTTTCTCCTCCTCGTCCAGTCTTCTCGCCCTGGCGACGTGGTACTGAGCCTGAGACAAGAGATCCTGACACCTGCGAGCCTCAGCCTCCGCCAGCTGTTCCATTCTGTCTCCGTGAGCCGCTAAATATTGGAAATACTTGTGCGAGAGTCCCAGCTCGTGGACAGCTTGCAATACGGTCGTTAAAGTTGACTTCTCATCCTTGAGTATTTGTGTCGCGAGTCGTTGAAGGACTAGAGCTATGTTATACAATAGTACAGTATCCTGGGGAGCGACCCTCCGAGCTTTCAAAAGCGTCATTTTCGCTTCCTTCAGCTTTCCAGCTTTGAAGTAAGCTCTCGCGAGGTATTGCAGTACCTCGACGTGGTGATACTTGTAGAATTTTCGAAGGCAGTTCTCGTACATTTGAATCGCGCTCACAAATTGTTTTTGCTCGACGTAGATGTGCGCTATGTTGAGCCAGACATCACAGAACTCGGCAGTGGCTTCGCGAACTTGAGCGAAAATATCTCTGGCCTCGTTGACGCAGCCCTTGTGAGCCAGAACAGCGCCTATGCCATTTGCAGCCCAGATATTCTTTGGATCGTTCCTGAGGACTTGTTTGTACATCGCCAAGGCTCTGTCTTGATGACGCTTCTCTCTGTCCTTGTCCTTACCGCTCTGATGCAAAGTTTGCAGCCACATATTACCGAGAGCGATGAGAGAATAAGCGTCCGTGCTGCTCGTTGGGTTCTTCAAAATTCTTTCGAATTTCTTCTGAGCTGGTCCCCACTCCATTTTCGCCAAGTGCAAATTTCCCAACAGGGACCAAGCGTCCGGGTGCTCGTTGTTTATCCTCAGAGCATCCTTGAACCAATCCGATGCTTCGTATATCTGACCCTTGTCTCGCGCCATGCAGCCCAGCCTTAGATAACAGTCCATATAATTTGGATGTTCCTTGATAATGTCTTTGTATAAAGTCTCAGCTCGGTCAAAAATACACAACGCTTCGTTCAATCGAGCCAAATTGTACGTTGTTGTGACTGCTATCGAATTGTAATAAACTGGATCCTGCTGAGCGTCCATTTTTGAACGAGCCAAAGACTCCTCGAGATTCGTTCTCGCTTCCTCAAGATTTCCCAGACGATAGTGCAAAGCTCCGACATTGTTTAATATTTCCGGAGGTATATCAACGTGCACTTTTTCTTTCAACATTCTCGTGGCTGTTCCATAAGCGCTGAGAGCTGCGGTGAGGTCGCTTTGCTCCAAAATCTGCGCGAGCTCGATCCAAGCTTCGACGTCGTCTGGCAACTGCTCCGTGACTTTTCTGAGGTGATTCTTTGCGATATCTCTCTTCGACTGGGAACTCGAATTTGCGTAAAGAGAGCCGAGAATTTTCATAGTCTCGTAATTTCCTGGCTGGGCTTTGAGAACTTTTTCGAAGCATTGAGCTGCATTTTCCGAGTCACCTCGATAAACGTACATTTGTCCTAGACCAAAATGAGGTAGGACGAAGACAGGAGGTGCGAATTGCGTTGCTTGATAGTAGTACTGGAACGCCTGATCGTAATCCCCCTGGACGTGAAATGCTCTGGCGAGCTGGTAACAACTCTCGGCTCTCATGGCTTCGTTTTCGGTGTTATGAAACGCGTGCAACGCCAAGTGTTGTACTTTGTTGTAGTCTTTCTTGAAGAAAAAGTGATTTGCCAAGTGATTCAGAACCATAGGATTTGTCGAGTCGATTGTGTATGCTTTCGACAACATTTGAACTCCGGTTCTGATGCTTTCTGGCTGTTGCTGATTGAGTTTCAGAACTGACAAACCGACGAGTGCTCCGACACACTGGCCATCCAACTGAAGTGCTCTTTCAAAAGCTAATCGAGCTTTCTCCTGATTATTCAGTTTCATGAAACAGTGTCCCATACCCAGACGCACAGCTGCAGGACAATTTGGATTTGTTCTCAAAGCTTTTTTGTAAAATGCCAGTGCACCACGATAATCCTTCTTGTTGAATGCTATACACGCTTTTCCCAGGAGCGAGGGAATGTTGTTAGGTGACTGATTCAATACGAAGTTAAACTGGGCATCAGCTTGTTCCATTTTGTCACCTTCCAGCAGGCAAAAGTATGCACGCCCGAGCAGATGGTTCTATGAGGATAAAACAATGATCAGTAAATCATAATTATGATAAATAACTTAATGAAACAAAGAAATTTGTTTACCTGATCGTACATGATGATTTTATCTGCTGTTGTGTACAAAAGTGTTGCTTTTGTAAACAAGTCTCTCTTTTTGTCCTTATTCTTTTCTCTATTCGCCTCCTGGACATAATATGCAGCCAGCATGTCCAGGGCTCGCATTTGATCTTTCTCAAAATCTCGATACTCAACATTTGATTCTTGTCGAGATGATTCAAGGATTTTAATAAAGTCCTCGATTTTGTGTTGTTTGTAATACTCCAGCTGTTGGAATATTATCATAAAATCAGTGGTGATCAAAAATCATTGCTTGACAAAAAAAAAATTTTACTTACGGCCAAATTGACCCAAATATGGAGTTGGGCATGTTCTTGCCGCAAAATGCCAAGGACTTCATCGCCCTCGGGTAATTGGTCCAGATACAATTCTATGACCTAAACAATGAAAAAGATTCTCAATGTATACAATGAATAAATAACAAACATCTAAAAATATCTGCCGAAACTCATGTAAAACGAAAATTCTTAATTTCATTTAAATTTATGTTTAAAATACTATATTTAAATAACTGGTTTTGTGTACATAACTAAATAATAACAACAATGATGGTCAAAAAACACAAATGTATATACGCGAAGCGCACAGAATGCAGAGTTTGCTTTTTGAGGTTAGCTCACGAAACACCGATTTAAACTAACTGTTCTTTTCTTTATGAACATAAAATCGTAAGTTTTGAAATTCATGATAAAATTTTGAATTAAAAATTTAATTTTGCACTCGTAATATTTAAAAACTCACCTCATCTGTGTCGCGAAGTGGGATCTCAATAGACCCCGCCATTGCGGATTACTCCGATTGCGGTATGTGTTGGCTCGAAAGTTTGCCTCAAGCGCTGCATGCGATGTGATGCGCCTTCTACACTTGAAGCTCCCGTAACTCAATATTTCCCCCATCCGCGCCCTTACGTGTGGCCTCGCGCATGTGCATTCTGAATTACATACCAAAAACGAAGTTCCAACTTGATCTTCATTTTGATATGATGCAAATTAAGTTTTTACAAAACAATAAAAAAATTTGAAATTGAAAAACCATAGTGATACGTAAATTTTTATATGCATTTAATATGCATTTTTTATACATGTAAACTTTTGAGAATGAATTCGTTTTGGTACATTGAAGAATTTTAATATCAATAAAATAAGAAGAAAATGTAATGTGAAAAGTTTCTCAAATTACCGAATGTAATTATTATTGTCCCATCGGTAATGCAATATAGCTTGGTTCTATTAACATAATTTGGAATTTAACCGGAATAAAATCATTTTGTAAAATTTCAAATAGTAAGTTTATATTAAAATTATTAAAAGATTGCCATAGCTCCAAAATATTTCTGTGTACAATTTTTGAAATGAGGACGATTCACTGATCGTGCCTGATGTAAATGCTGATTAAAAATGAAAATATATAAAAGTATTCGAAAAGTTTCGCCATGCATGGTCTTGAAACGATAACACGCGCTTTATCATTCATGAATCCATATATAGGGGTGAGAACGAAAGAGATAAAAAATGGATGGAAAGGGTGACCACACCTCTCGCTCCCGCAAAAGATGTATGCCATCAGTAGCACGGTGGGCGTGGTTATAGGAGTGGCTTAGTAAGTTGCACTAAAGATAAATATTTTTTTTTCGATGTCCGTAGAAGATCTCTGCCGCTATCAATCCGCGTGACGCTTGCACCGCTCGCTGATCGTGAAGGTCGTCAAGTAGAACTCACCTTTGCAGCCCCTCAATCAATCCCTACGCCGGTTCACGCAATCTGCTCAAGACAGTACGGAAAAGCGCCGCGACTGATAAATACTAGCAGCACTATCGCGGGAAAAAGCGCAGATTTTCGTCGTCCGCGTGGTTGTTCGTACCTCGTGGGCAAGTGTTTACTGTGAATTCCTGTTTACGATTATCTACTTTTTCGATACATAGAATTAGAATAACGTGTAAATAAATGGTGTCGACATTTTATAAATTATTATCGAAAATTCATCATGAGCGTGAATAATTTCAAAGAAGCGTGAGTTTCGACTTTTACATATTATTATTTCTTTTGTCATTTAGAAAGACGTTCGAGGTTATGTTACAATAATTGATTTATGATTATGTTACAATGTTATGTTATTTCTTTTTTAATAATTTTGAGATTCATTCGAGATCGTGTTATTATAAAGATAATTAAAATAAAAACCGATATTTTTCAGGTTTGACGCAGAGTCAAAACACAGTGCGTTTTATACGGGAGGAAAAATATGTGTAAGCTCCAATGTTTGTGTTTTTCTTTTTTGATTAATTTTTCTGTTACGTTTAAAAATATTTCTCTTTTTTAATAGTGGAGTCCCGATGGTGAACATATTTTATGCCAAAATGGTGGAGCAATCGCCGTTCTTTTAGTCAATAAAGGTTTAGTTATCTCTCGTCTGGGAGAGACTCAGGACGATCAAGAAGAAGATACCATAAATACTTTTGCAATCGGTCCAGACAATATTCATGCTGTATCTCATCATAAAAGTAGTCTCTTCAAATTATGGAACTGGCAAGGTAAACAAATTTACTTGCAAGATTGTTAAAAAGCGTATACTTTAAAAATTAGAATTTTATAAATTTGCTTATTTTTGCTTTGTAGATAAAAAAAATGTAATAAAATCTGAATATTTTTTTCCAGACGGCAAGCTTCTAAAACTTTGGAAATCTATTCACATTGGTCCGGTATCTCAAATAGTTTTGAGAGATGGAGAAACGATGGCATCAGGAGGAAGCGACGGTGCTGTCCGCCTATGGAATCTGAGTCACCAAGCTTGCACTCACAGTTTCAAAGGCGTCACAGGAGTAGTCAGCGTTCTCGCTTTTCATCCTGACCCTACCAAAGAACTCTTGTTTGCAGCTGGCGATGATAGTAATATTTTGGCTTGGAATATGCAGAATGGCCAAGTAAAAATAAAACTCAGTGGTCATTTCAGTAAAATTACGTCCTTATCATTCCACAACGATGGCGTGCACTTAGTCAGGTACTAAAAAAATTTTATGGTATGAAATTCCATTTCGATCGTTAATTTTTACAACTTTTTTTCCAGTTCCGGTCGCGATAAAGTTTTGATTCTTTGGAACATCGATAAGGGCACGTCCACTCGTATTTTACCGGTTTACGAAGGAATTGAAGGTACATTTGTAATTCCCGATGACGCTGAACTGCCGATAAAAATTTCTGGAAAAAAATCTTCCGACGTTTATGTTGCGAGTGCTGGCGAACGAGGTAATTTTCCGTTTCTAATTTTTATTATCGCTCATGTAAAAAAAATTATATCTTGAAATTGTTTTCTTGTCAGGCATTGTAAAAGTTTGGGAAATGAAATCTGGACGTGAAATTTACCAACAAAAGAATTCTTTAATACCAGCGGCGAGGGAAGAAGGTGGCCTGTCCGTGACTCAGTTGATGTTTAATTCCAGTAAAAAAGACTTTGCTGTCGTTACTGCGGACCACAATATTATTATTCATTCTCTCGATACTTTCGTACACAATAACCAGGTTTGTTTCGCGATTTATATTGAAATTTTTTTTTTGTACAATTTCTTAATGCATCTATTTCTAACATTAATGAACACATTTTACAATTAGCTCGTCGGATATTCGGATGAAATTCTCGATGTCGCGTACTTGGGAGAGAAAGATAGTCACCTCGCCGTTGCAACTAACAGTACGGATATTAAGTTGTACGAATTAACGAATATGAGCTGTCAACTGTTAACAGGACACACAGACCTCGTTTTGTCGCTTGCAACTACACCAGCTAATCGCAATCTGCTCATTTCCTCGGGAAAGGTAATTTTCTTTGAATTTTTCGAATGTATAAATAGAAATAAAAAATTGCACTATAAATATTTTTCAGGATAACAGTATCAGAGTTTGGTTAATGGATGCGGAATCCATGCAAATGTCTTGTATCGGATGCGGTGTAAGACACACATCGTCAGTTGGTGCCGTTGCACTTTCTCGAGTATCCGGAAAATTCTTTGCTTCAGCAAGTCAGGATTCTTGTCTGAAAGTCTGGACTTTACCGACGAGCATCTCTCCTAGCGGTTAATATCAATTACATAAAAGTATTTCGCTACTAAAAATAACCATAATGAGATTTTGATAAGATTTGGACAAAATCATCGTCACATTTTATGGAAATTTTGTCATATTTAATTTTCTATATGTTTTACATGTATTGTTCTATATTTTAAATGATTTCTATTTTCTTTGTAGACAAAGATGTACCTTTGAATGCAGAACACACAGTGTTAGCTCATCAAAAAGATATCAACAGTGTAACGATTTCACCAAACGATAAACTCATCGCCACTGGATCTCAGGACAAAACTGCGAAGATATGGAACAGTGAAAATTTACAAATGTTGGGTGTATTTCGTGGACATCGCCGTGGAGTTTGGTGCGTTAGATTTTCGCCGATCGATCAGGTTCTGTTGACGACTTCTGCTGATTGTACAATTAAACTTTGGTCTCTTACCGAACTTAATTGTTTAAAGGTATATTATTTTAAGTTTATATTTTGATTTCGAAATATTGTCTAGAAACATTCACTATTTTTTTTTACAGACATTAGAGGGACACGAATCATCAGTTTTGAGAGCAGAATTTATGTCTCGAGGAATGCAAATCATCACAACAGGTGGAGATGGATTATTAAAATTGTGGTCCGTAAAAACATCAGAATGTGTAACAACTTTGGACGAGCATGAAAGTAGAGTCTGGGCGTTGGCAGGTAGGTAAATTTTATTAAAAATTTTATGTCCAGAAAATAAAATTCATAATTTCATTTACATAAAATTTAAACTTTCAGTCAGCAAAGACGAGACTCACATGATTAGCGGTGGAAGCGACTCGTTGCTGGTGATTTGGAGAGACGTAACTCAAGAAAATCAAGCGAAAGCCGTGGCTGAACGCGAGAAATTAATTCTTGAAGAGCAGAAATTGGCGAATCTTCTGAAAGCGAACGAACTCACCGATGCTTTGAGACTCGCGTTGAAACTCGAGAGACCTTATCAAGTTCTCAAGATCGTCGATGCCATAATAAAGCAAGGAAGAGACAAATTGAATGACGCGATAAGGGACCTAAAGCCAAATAGAAAGGAAGCTCTGCTACGATGCGCCGTTACTTGGAATACGAACAGTCGTAATTCTCATGCAGCTCAGGTAATTTAAAAATAATTGTACCCGAAATATCGCTGCTGTATTTTAAATGTATTTATTATTTTATATTTCTACTTTCAGCTCGTTATTAATTCTTTGTTGAACGAAATCGAGAACAAAGATTTACACACGTTGGGATTGACTTCATCCCTTGAAGCTTTGATTCCTTACACCGAGAGACATTTCAAAAGAGTAACTCGACTCATGCAAGATCTTCATTTACTGAATTATACGATCAGTCGTATGAAACCTCACACTGATCGTCCACTCATCGAGTCATTCATGGAAACGTAATTTTTGTAAATTCAACGACATTAGGTATACGAATAAATTGTTATATTGTCGAAAGTCTTCATTACTTATTTGAAAAAACATAAGTATATTAACGAATTCTCTCTTTAGAGGGGATTATCATTTTTTTGTTCCTGAAAATTGATTTTTAACTAATCTGTTTCATATATTTCAAAGGGGCAAACCTACGTGTGCCAAATTTCATAATAAGATTTTCAAAAATTACAAAGTTATACAGAATCTCATGCCGATCATCATGTGTTAATGATTATGGAAGACGAACTTCAAAGACGATTTTCTCGAAACAGCGGTTTTGCAATTAATGAAAGATTTATTACAAAACTGGAATCATGAAACCCATCAATTAAAAACGATCGCGTATTGAGAGACGTAGGAGACATGTTTTTGGGAGAAAGTCTTTTTCAATTTTTTTTATGAATAAATAAAAGATGAATCAATTCACATACCCAAATTTCCATTGGCCCATCGTAGATTATTTCTTTATTATAAAATAAAGAAAAAGTTTATTTTTTTTCTATAAAAGATAATTGCCCTCAGTTCATTTAATGTTGGAAGCAGTCATTGGTAAAATTATAAAATTATTCAAAAGTGAATTCATATTTTTATTTTTTTCTGGGCTTGCTGGCTCCACGAATTATCTTAAAAAATTTAAATAAAAAGGTACGTATAATTCGATAATTTATCTGAATTTTATGACTATAAAATTATAATATAAATACAAATTTAGAAAAATTGGCTCGATCAGACATCATAAAATCGAAATTCGCGCCTTGTATGTTGATGATTGGCTACTTGTAAAATGTGCTTCTAAGCTGAGTAAACAGAATTAAAATAACGAAACGAGCTCGTTTTTTTAATAACCGACACGTGTCAATAAAGAGCGAAATTGGGCTAGTCTTTGTTCCTCCGTTTTATTTCAAGTCTGAGAGGTAGTTAATTTTTTTTACATTAAAAAATGAAACATAATTATGAGGATAAATTTTTTTTAATTTTTAACTACAGGAAATCAGAAACACGAGGAAAGCAGATGCATTTTTCGCAGCCTGCTTTTAATTTTAAAAAAATCATTATACATTGAAATTTTTCGTGAACCATCTTAATCATCATAAAAAGTTTGAATACAATCAATATCGAGATATTGATTGTACAAAACAGCAAATTTCAGTGACTTTTAATATCTCAATGCCTAATCAGCTAAAATTTGAAAAAAAAATTTATTATTTCTTTAGTTTACACGTAGAAAAAATTTGCATTTGACAGTCGCGCTACAACAAGAAATAAATTGTTGTAATATTGCCTCTGTTTTTCTGTCAAAAAGTTGCTAGTACGTCATTTGAAACGATTTTTAATAATTTAGTGACGTTTCATTATTATTTATTTTCATATTATTTATTGTATAAACAATAAAAAAAATTTAAACGTAGGACTTAAATTTATGTATGCGAAGTACAGAAAATATTACAAACAAAAATTTAATATTCGAAATTAATTTTTAAGGCACATTTATGGATTTCGCACAAGAGACGACGATACATTTAGTACACGCTGAAATTTCATCATTTAATAACTTCGAGAAAAACGAATAAATTTATTATTAAACGTGAAACTAGGTTGAACTTCCTTTCATCATTCACCACCTGGTGTCAATAAACTTTGTTATACGATGAAAGTTCCAATTGTTATGTTTATTAGGACTTCATTGACGCAAATACACTCCATACAGGAAATTATTTACGCAATAAAGAAGAATATTTTCAAAGTTATTCGCTTTAAAAAAGCTCGCACGAGCGACAAAATTACAACTAGAGCCATATCAGCAGCGAATCACATTAGCGAACACTTGGCTACCAAAGGTTCCGATCTGTTATGCCGAGGAGAAACACGATAATGATTCGTGATGGAGCAATGTTTTAGGCCAATTTGCCAGAATTATCAATTTTAAATAATTACTTTTATGTAAAAATATAATTAAGGGGGGGAAAATGTACATTTGTGATGAATATTCGGAATACCGTAAAAATGTGGGGTTTTCTGCGTCATTTTATAGGACCCAGTTTGTATATAAGCCAGACAGAGTCTCAATTTTGTCATAAAATTCGCTTCTCGAACATAAGAACGTATTATACAATGGGAAAATTCACAGTTCTTCTGTATATAGTTTTCTTCGCTACGGTAAAATTAATTTGAAGAATTGTCAAAACGATGTGAATAGAAAAAAAAATTTTGTATAAAACACATTTTAAGTTTTGCCAGGTGAACGCTGATGCGAACGTCGATATCGATTCACAAGTACTTCTGAATGAACTCAAAAATCGACTAGCCGAATTCAAAACATATCGGGCCGAGCAGATGAAGGAGATAAATACGTTATATTTGCGAGAAGGAGGTTCTTTGATCGATTTTACTCAAACTTGGACTAAACAACTGGAACACGACTTAAAAGTGGTAAATATACAAAAAAAACGAAATTAAAAGAATTATTCTCTTAATTTTTAGTGAAATTTTATTAAAATTTATTGAGAAATTGCAATTGTTAAACAGACGAACGATTCTCTGAAAAGAATATTCAAGGAGCCAAAAGTTTCGGAATGCGTCCATTTTATCGACAACATGGAAAGCATGTACAAAGCATTAATATCCGACATACAGAGATGTCCGAAAGAACAAATTGCCTCTGCGAATATATATTTACGCCAAATTACAATCAATGCGGAGAATGAGACAAAAATTTTCAAAAAAATTATACGTAAATTGGAAACTTGCAGAGGCAACAGATGTAGAAAAGTGAGTAATAAGATAATTATTTTCTTATTTTTTAATCTTTATTATGCGTTACGATGATTTTCGTTTTTGGCAGTATGACCGGAGTTACCTTGAGCGTGCGAATGTCTTGATTCCGAAATTTAAACAATTCTTCACGGAATACAAAGCACGTTTGACCGATACTGGTGAGTTAGATAAATGTATCCAAAGTACCAGGCATGAATTCATAACTCCTGAAACAACGTTTTACGTGGATGCCTTTAAACAATGTATGTGCGACGCGACCAACAAAATTTTCTGATAATAGCAGTTAAGGTTTTTCGATATCAAAATTTAAAAAAAAAGTAGAAACGTATAGTTTAAAAAAATGCTTAATACAATAATTTTAGTATAGTAATTAATTTTATAGTCTTAATTAAATAATTTTTTATTGTTTATTTAATTCGTTACTAATTGTAAGTAATTTGGATAACAAAGTTGTATAACTTGAAATTTCAGATATTTCATGTTAGGGAATATTTTGTCAAATTCGATTAAAATCTTGCTATTAATTTTAGACTGAAACACTTGAGAATGTATGATTTTAACGTATCGGAAAAAATGCAATTTTTCTTCTATTCTACAGCTGAATGAAGAAAATGATTTTATGATCAGTTCGTTGGTCATGTTTCTCTTCAGTATTTTAATAGTGCGTAAATATATTGAAAAGATGTTTATCATTATGTGTCTTATTAATTTTTTTTACATGTCTGTATCATGAATAGAGTGATGCTGTATTTGCCACTACAATTAAAAAATTGTTTGATGATATTTCTTTCAATAATAGTAAGAAAATGGGAAAGTGACTAATTGTAAGCCGACATCAGAGAAAATTATTGTCAGTGTCCCCTCAACTTTTATTTCATTTTTCATTACAACCAGTATTCCTTCCAAAATTTGCTGAATTTCGAAAGATTGTAATTAACCTAGATTCCTATCGAATGAGAATTCCAAGAAGATTCCAAGATATTCGAAGCGTTTCATCTTGACTATCGAGTGATAATATCTATCGTTCGTGAAAAAACCATTTGTATTTATCAAATTTATTATTAACTCGAGAAAACAGACTTTTTTCAAAAATGATAACCGTTTCATGATCGACACGTGTCACGCGACGATCTAAATTACGCATGTAATATTTTTCTGTTAATATCAAATCGAAGACGCAGAATTATTTCTTTTCGTTATATCATTTTTATTATAAAACTAATAAATTATTCGATATATTTTCGGGCAGTGTAAAAAAGAATGGCAACGTGTATTTTTGCTATTAAATCTCGAATATGAGAATCATTGACAAAAAATATTTTGAACTTTGCTCAATTTATAAAAATTTACGTATTGGCCAAAAATATAACTTCAATGATATCGGTTCTAGATCGAATTCGCACAGAAGTTAAATTTTGCCTTCTGGCAAATTATAAAGAGATAACGATCCATGAACAAGCAGCGATTCAGGACAAGTAGACGCAAATTGATAATGTATTTACATTTGTAGAAAAATTTGAATAGGTAAATAGCGTGTCTAATGAAGACGAAAATATTTAGCTGTAACCTAAATCGTTTGAAAATTGTTACACGTTGTCAGTTTCTGTATTATATAAGAGCCCAGCATCGGCTCAAACGCAATCATTATCTTCTGATCCATCGGCAGAACGCGTAGTACAATGTTGAAAACAACTTTCCTACTGTGCGTGGTTCTCTTCGTTACGGTAATTATTTTTTTAATTTACTAACCAAAATTAACTTGTTCAAAAATGAATATATGCAAAATACACTTCCTGTGGATTTTCTTTAAAGGTGAAGGCTAGTCCGTTGAACAGTACAGATTTTGACAATGTAGATGTCAGCAATTCTAAAGTACCTAGCATCAATGTCAACAGTGCCGATGTCAAAGGTATTGACGTGGCTAGCATCCTTGTCAACAGTGTCGATGGCAACAATACTGACGTAATTGGCATTGATGTCATTGGTATCGATGTCAAGAATACTGACGTGACTAACATCGATGCCAATAGCACCGATGTCAAAAGTACTGATGTAAATAACATCAGTGTCATTGGTGTTGATGTCAACAATTCCAACGTAACCAATGTCACCATCAGCAATGCCAATGTCAATAATACTGACGCAACTAATGTCACTGTCAGCAAAGCCGATGTCAACAATACCGATGTCAATCATTCCGATTTCAACAGCACCAATGCTTATATACTTAGAAAACACCTCAAGGACGAAGTCGCCGAATACAGAAGAATTCAGCGAAAGATGCTCCGAGAGATCAAGCCAGTTGCTTTGAAGGAAGATGAATACGTCTTTGATGTAGCACGCGATTATACTAGAACGTTGGATAGAGATTTGGATTCCGTAAGTATTTTTGACACAGTTACATTATAGAATTTATTTTGCGATTTCGACATTGCTCAAAACAAAATTTATCAACAGGTCAGCGATTCCATGGCCAAAGCCTTTAAGGAGCCAAAGGTTGATAAATGCAGGCATCATGCTCACAACTTGCTAATTGCATACGAGGAACGAAAAACTGAAGTACTTGATTGCGCGGAATCGCACATCGAGAAGGCGGATGCGACTTTATTGAACATCCTCGCTAGTGCGGACGACACGAAATCCCAGATGAAAAGGCATATCAGCAACATACGATACTGCCGTAATAGCAAATGTGAAAAGGTGAGTGAGGAATATATTATTTAATTTTTCTTGACCGAGACTTTTGCGAGAATAATTTTTTGCATGTTTTCTTTATTGATATTTTTCACTACTTTAATTTTACTTTCGGCAGGCCTTTCCGGGTTACATCGAGTTTAGCAAATCTGCTCTCGAAAAATTAAAGATGAATATCGATGCATATTATGCAATATTGAAAAACGCTGGTCCGGTAATTGATTGCATCGAGAGGCCGCTTGAAAACAAGTTTTTCAACGATAACAAAAAGAAATATCTAGGTCAATTCGATAAATGTATGGGTCTGATAACCAACAAAGTCTTCTAATTGCTGCAACTTTTCTAAATCTAAAATTATTGAGATTAAAAATTCATTTCGAAGTATGTATTATTTTACTGTAACGGTACAAATACCGTTTGAAAATCATTTATACAAATAAAGTTTATGCATTGGAAAATTGTACTTTCCCGAAATTATTTCCATATTTTTCCTCTTATCACTTATCACAAGTAATTGATGATTTTTTTTTGATTTTCGTTTCGATGTGTCTCATTCCCAAAGAAAGTGATATTTTTCTATCTGCTATGTAAATTGATTTTTAATTTGAATTTTTGTTTCAATGTGTTTTCATACTGCCAAATATAATGCTCTTAGCAAAGAGAACGCTATTTGATATTAAATTTTATCACATTTTGAAATATTGAAAACTTTCACCAAATTTTTGGAATACCCAATTTTGCCCCGCTCTTATCATACTTTTAGAAGTTTTCAAACGAAACAGTTTTACATAAGATGAAAATTGTTCTTATTTTATGCTGAAGTAAAAATGGTAAACGGAGTGTTTGATATACTCCGAAAATTTAAAGAATTTGAAAATAATCGATTGTCGCGATACAGCCTCGTTAAATAGTACCTTCTGGCAAATTTAAATTAGATACATATCTAACGATCATCTACTAGTAAACAACAGCTCAACCCAATTGGACGCAATTGATAATAACAATGTATTTACAACTGTATAAAAAGTTTAAGAGATGAGCTAAATGTGTAAATATTCTAGAAAATAATTGACTGTAGCCGAAATAATGTGAAGATACTTACACATTGTCATAGTTTCCACTGTATATAAAAGCCAGTATCAGCTCTAATGTAGTCATAAGTCTCCAATCCATCACCAGAACCAGCGATACGATGTTGAAGACATTTTTTCTCTTGTGCACGATTCTATTCATCACGGTAATTATTTTTTATATTTATTAACTAAAACCATTTTTGTTTAAATAATAACTCAAGTGATAAACAGTGCCTGTGAATTTCTTTTAAAGGTGAATGCTGCTACGTTCAAAAGTACCAACGACGACATCGATTTTAACGAAACTGACGTCGTAAATAATGCAAATACGATCATAAATAATGCCGGTGTCAACACGAGCTATATTAATAGTATTGACTATAATAATGCCAACGTCAATTATACGGACTTCCAAGCACTTATAAAAAACTTCAAGAAGGAGCTTTCCGAATACAAAAAGATTCTGAACCGGCTGTGGGATGACATGAAGCCGATCGCTAATAAGAAAAAATATGAAACTGCATTCCTTGTTGCTCGCAATTATACTGAAGCGTTGAATAACGACTTAAATGCTGTAAGTATATTCTGGTAATTAAGTTAAAAAAAATTATTTTATGAGTTACATATTTATTGACTAAAAATTGACAAACAGACCAACGCCTCCCTGGCAAAAGCGTTTAAGGAGCCAAAAGTCATTGAGTGCGTGAAACACATGGACCTCTTAGTAAATGCATACGAATGTCGAAAAACTGAAATACTCAAATGCGCGGAATCGCTCATCGAAAAGTCTCAGGGGACTTTAATGACGCTCATCCCCAAAGCGGAGAGAGTAAAAACAAAGATGACAGATCAAATAAGCTATGCGCGATACTGCAGAAACAGGAAATGCAAAAAGGTGAGAAAGAAACGAATTCACAGTTTATCATCAATTTTTTGCGAAAATAATTTTCTGGTACTTTAATTTTTTTGGTATTTTGAATTGCATTGATTTTTCTTTCAATAGGACATTCCGCATTGGGTTGAGTACAGCAAATCTGCTCTCGCTAAATTAAAAGCGGATTCCGAGGCATATCGTGCAGTGCTGAGAAATGCAGATCCGGTAATCGATTGTATCGAGAAGCCGATTGAAAATGAAAATTTCTCAGATAACAAAAATGATCATCTGGAGTCATTCAATACTTGTATGAGTCTGCTAACCAACGAAATATTATAATTTCTCCAAACTTTTTTACTCAAAAATCATTTTAATTCAACGCTTGTTTCTCGCAATATGTAATGTCATTTTATGGTACAAATAAAGTTTATGAGGTGAAAAATTATGTTTTCCCGAAATTATTTCCATATCCTTCCTTTTTATAATGTTACTTCGTAAAGAAAATGAATCTGGTTAATTATTTATTTTATATACGGCAACCACGTTTTCCTCACTATTTCGAGCGTCTTTTGGGGCCGAGAATCTCGTTCCCCAAAAGACGCTCGAAAAAGCGAGGAAAACGCGGTCTTGGTATATAAATTACTGTGTGTACCTTGGAGACGAGGGCTCATATTCCTTGCGCGATGTTAAATTCGCCATTCCTCGTCTCCGCAGTGCACAATGTACTATTACATATTTTGCCGGGGTAAACCCTTGAGGTTATTACAATATTTCTTACAATATTATCATATTAAAATATAGGCGAATTTAATAAACATAAGAATGTCAGACTTCAAGAAAATTCAGTTTGAACGAAGAATATTAATTAAAAAATAATTGATGTAATAATAGTTACATGTTAAACCGAATTTACATCCAAACCGATTGAATCTACATGTGAATAAGCACCTCTTCGAATTTTCTCGCGAAAGCGATTTTATACACGCCGGTAAAGAGTGACACAGGTACTAGGCTGATAAGAACGCTGTATAGCGCTGTGCGGTGCTGTGGAATGTCAAACATGGATGGGTTATTACTTCTAAACTGTCGGCTGGAAGGAGGTTCGAATTCAATAAGATACGATGGTAGCAATAGAGATTTTGTTAAATCACATGCAAAAATTGCAAGGAAATGATCCTTTCGTGCTTGCGCCGATAGCCAGCTTAATTCTCGCCGATAAGGAATCTGTTGAGAGTTCATTGAAACGGAATTCTTTCCTCACCCGCCGCACCGTGGCCTGGGACGATGTGCGAAGCTCTTTAACGATACTTTTGGCAAAGCTATTTTATTCTCTTTCTTTGTTAGGCGCCAATTGACTTACAGTCAACGAAATAAAATTAAACAACGAAAGAAAAAACAGGCCAAATTAAGATTTTGCCACACAATTAACTAATTGTCACTTACAGTTATATTGTTTTCCGGACAACGCCGGGCCCTTTGACAATTTTCCATTTCAATAACTTCTAGACGTCGACAAATAGCTTAACAAAATATGACAAATTTTACGCGTGTGATTTTTAGTAAACCCTTCCGTAGTCGGACGAGGACTCCTTGAAGGGACTCTCGCCTACGGACTCTCCTGAACTCATTCTTTGAAGTAGAGGAAAGATTGTGAGAGGTTTATCTTAAGTCGCCTGATTTTTGGCGACATCTCTTGCTAGTTACTTTTTACAAAATTATTTCGACTTGATCCTCCAAAAAGATTATTTTGAAAGACCCAACTTTGTGTAATATTTCATAAGAGCTCATGTTAAAAAATGCAATTATGACCATTTCATCATTATACAGTATTTCATCATTAATTTTTAACTTACAAGTGAAATGAAATTTCTGTAAGAGCTTTCTCAAGCTTGGTGTCATCTGTAGAACATAGAAAACAATTATTTTCCAAACAAACAATGATAAAATTCTTTAAATGTCATACATTGCTATATATGAAAAAGGAGTAATCGATGTTTTTCACGAGAAAATGGGTTTACAGTTCAATGATCCGATCGCCTGTAAATATAGTTTTGTGAAAAATAAGAAAGGTTCATATACCTAACAGAATTGAACTCTAGCTACATTTTTTTGACTAACACTGGCACAGGTCTTGCTATAAAAAGAATGCTAGCTTCTAGCAAAAGAAAATAAGATAAAGATACAAAGTTCAATAAAATAGTTATGGAATATTTATACTTACATCTGCGTACAAATTTGAACAAGTGAACATGATGTTTATTGGTAGTGGGCATCTTTACGCTTAAGTTAGTTTGAATCCTGTATATAAGCTAGCATTACCCCCAATTCGATCATCATTGTCTTGTGGATCACAATAACGAGTGGTACAATGTTGAGACTGGTTTTCCTTTTGTGCACGGTGCTTTTTGTCACAGTAATTATTTTTGAAATTCATCATCCAGAACACATTGGCTCAAAAATGAATTATAGTTAATCACAAGACTGATCTGCAAATTTTTTACAGGTAAATGCTGCTGTGGTCAAAATAGCTGAAGATGGACCTCTGAAAAAACTCAACAACGAATTCAACGAATTCAAAGACCTTTGGGAGCTTTTGAACAAAACTAAGACTGATATTCCTAAGGACCAAAATCCATTCTATGACATTATTCGCAGCTATAATGAATCTTTGAATCGCGACTTCGAAGTCGTGAGTATTACGAAAATGAAACCGAAAAAATTCCTTAAATGATGTAACATTTTCTAAAAAAAAAGTTGATGAACAGATTAACGCTTCCTTGAAGAACGCCTATAAGGAGCCAAAGTCCATTAAATGCACGTATCATATTGACGAATTGGTAGATATGTTTGAGCATCTAAAATCTAAAATATCTAATTGCGCGGAATTGCGAATGATGGACGTGGAGACGCACTTCAACCAAACAATCATCAATGCGACAAAGGCGGAAGACATTATGAAACAGCATGTTAGGAAATCGAAAGCATGCTTAGGCGAAAGGTGTGCAAGTGTGAGTGAGAAAATTATGATCCAACGTTGTTGTCCAAACATTTTTAACATTTGGATGCATCTTGTATCAGTAATTTTTTATATTTTGGGCTTTCTTTCGACAGCGTCTGCAAGATTACTTAACGTATAGCCATTCTGCTATCCAAGAATTAAAAGATAATTACGCAAAATTCAATGAATTATTGCAAGACACCGAAACCGTAAGAGGATGTATGCAGCTAGAGGTGGACTATGCAATGTACTACACGGACTCAACAGACTATGTGGATTATTTCAAGCAGTGCTTAAGTCTCGAAACTAACAAAATCTTCTGATAGAGCAGTAAGTCCTTATATTATCGACTGATTTTACTGAAATTCAAACGGTTTTATTAGGCACTCAAAATCATTGATTCAATATAGAGAGTAAATAAATAGAGAAAATTTTCAATTTTTTTATTATGTTTTTATTTCCGTTTTCAGATCGGGTTCATGTTAGTCTGAACGACATCGAGAACAACAATTTACATACTTTAGAACCGATTTTATCCTTCAGTTAAGATTACTTATAAGAGACTCCGAAAAGTTAATATTGATCAATGCATTTACGGAAAAGTTATCTTTTAAAAATAGTGTTTAGAACTAAACTACTATATACATAAATATACCAAAAATTAAACTAAATAAATGTATCAAAAAAAATATATTTTTGCACACATTTCATTATTAAAGATTGACATGTATCGATATAGTTTTGATTCTCATATGACTTATTTTGGATTAACATACAAATCGAATTTACTGAATAAGTGGAAAAAATAAAATGATATGACAGAACAGCAAATTCGTATTTCAAATTTTTCCATGTTTTACTAGTTAGTATACTCAGTTGTCGGGTTTCAGAAAAATAAGTGAAATGGAAGCTACAATGCTCAATAGTTAGTATGCACAGTTGTCAGGGTTGAAGAAAATAAGTAGAATGGAAGGCACAATGTTTAATAAGAAAGTTGGTGACGGTGGCTGTGTGTGAAAGGCAAAAATGTGTAAAGTACCAGCTTTCGTCTCGTTTCGAGTCATATTCAGAAGGATCCAATATCACAAAAGAGACAGTGTGAAGTAATGAAATGGAAGAAAACTGGCACTTGGTGTCTGAAAACTACATATAAAATATCTAATTCTGCGTAGAGATTTTTGGCGCCGAAGTAAAAGAACAAAAATTATCTGTCTACGTGAAGTACTGCACGCGATATAAATTTTAAAGATTAATTGACGCTAGTCGTTAAGCGACAATATATAGTATGAAACTAGCTACGATATCGGTTGAATAACGTTTAGCGGTCACAGGAATGTTTGCTAAGACTGGGACGTAACAATACTCAGGAAAACTTGAATAAGCACTTATGTACATCATCTCGTCTTCATACGTTTTTAATCTTAAATAAATATTCTTAGTTTTTCATTACAGGTCGGTTAGACGAAATGAATATTGAACACTTTTTAGACGACAAACTGAATCTGAAAAGAAAAATTATCTCGAACCATAACCAAGCTGTTGATATCTTTATAATCAATATCAATAATTTGGATTTATTATAAATAATAAGTTTTCTAAAATTTATATCCATTCAAAATTATCTTTATATAATTAAGTAAAATAATGTGTGGGTAATCACACGAAAAAGATTAATCTATCAATCGAAATAATTATAATACTACTCGAAAGGAAAAAAAAAGTTTACATAGGTGTTTTTTTCTATCAAATTAACTCGATCTTTCTAATAAAAGACACGTGACCGTCTTAAAAATTATTCTTTTAATCCAAATTACTCGACGACCAAAATATTTTAAAAACAGCTGTATTTTTTAAGGAAACTGGTAACTATTGAATCCATCGTAGAGAAATTATTTATAACAATAAAACCTGAAGATTTTTATCGCTACAGTCCAAAAAAATCGTATAAGCGGAAAAAATGAGCTGAAGTCGTGTGGTATCAACGTCAACTGAAATTTAGACAAAAAATTCTAAGGAAAGAAGCGTTTGTTAACATTGAAATACAAGATAACGATCCGTAGTGGAACAATCATTTAACAATATTGAATATACACCTTTGTCTTATTATTACACCTACGTAAAAATTTGAACGTATGAATAGAATATATATTGAAGATTTGAAGCATGTAACTGGTATCGAAGGAATGTGGAATTTTTCACATTGGCCCAAGTTTGATTTTTGTATATAAGCCAGCCACTGTTCCAATTTTATCGTCATTCTGTTCGATTAGTGGAAGCCAAGTACGATGACGAAGCCGTTTTTTCTTCTCTGCACGATCTTCATCATTGGGGTAATTATTATTTTTTAATCATCAAATACAATGATCTAGTTAAAAGAGTATATTCTAATACAAGTGTAGAAAATGAGCAAATGCCGAATTGCACGAACTTGAGCACGTGTCTAAAACTCGTAGAGGATTCACACTCACCCAAGTGCGAATGTTCACCTTCGATTCATAATATTACATGAAACCAATACAGTCCAACCTCGTTATAAGACCCCTTGTTGCGAACGAAGCGTTCGTTCGCTCACGTCTTGTCTTTCTCTTTCTTTTTTTTGTTTCTATTCTCCGCAATTTTTTATATGTTAAGTATAGGCGGCT